>MU188177.1:15527-63012 GCA_016904865.1 Pissodes strobi | reverse complement strand
ATTTTTTAATGGTCAATATTCCGAACCGTTTCAAATCTTTTTTGCCCTTTTTACATCTTTATTTCATTTGGCCGATTTTTGCAACGACCTGAAATACTTTGGTTTTGAAAAATACCCCTTTTTCAGTACGCCACTGAAGCAGACCCTCTTTGCAAAGTTCTTTTTAATCCCAATGCCTTAGGCCATAACATATCCAAAAATGATAAAAAATCCTTTGAAAATAAAGAAGTTATTAAGCATTAATGAAGGTTCCAATTTTATTTTGCCCACAATGTATTTTTGACAAACATTTTCGAATGGAGCTGCAGCTCAGAGGTAAAGGTAGGGCTAGATGCCCGGCGCCAAAAAAGCTTTTAGTGTAATTTTATTAAGTTTCTAATGTGGCTTTGTTGAAGTTTTCACTTCTGTTGGACTGTTTTTCGTTTTGCTTCTTTCATTATATGACATAATATAACATTTATCATGTAGTTAGAAATTGTTAGTGGAAGTATATGCGTAGCATTTGTGTCCATTAATTTATAGGAACCATTTTTTTATGGCAGTGGTGGTAAAAGGTCGATTCTGCCAAAATGATGTCAGGGCCTGTCGTATTGGCTTTCTTGGTAAACGTGGCTGCTTGGGTTTCTGCTGCATTGAATTTGACCAAATTTATGTCGCCGCAAGGTCGAACCTTCTTCATATTTTGATTAGTTGTTGTAATCTGCTCCTGTCTACGATGATAACTCTCAGTCGCTGGTAAAGGTTTTCCCGATTTAAATTGAGAGACATGGGTAGTGCTATCTGCAAAACTGTAAGCGGGATTATTGGTTTCAGTCAGCAGGATATTAATATATATGAGGAACAGAGTTGGTGAAAGTAATGCACCCTGAGGCGCGCCCGCATTAATGGTGAATGTGTCTGAGATGTTATGGCAACGTTTCCTAAGTCCTTTTAGAAAACCTACCTATAGATGCGAACAGCAGCCAGTCATACAGTTGAGAGCTAGGTTCGTGGATCCTCGGTACACTTTAATAAATATATTGGGCGCCATCATGTTAACTATGACTTAACTTGCAAGAAAAACTATAATGTTATTAAATCCTGAAAAGTAATTTTTGGAGGAGCATTTCAATAAGGCATAATATTTCCCCAAAATAAACACTTTATTCTTTCCCTACTAATGAGGAGATCCCTTGATATAAAATAACAATTATACAGTACAATTACAATCACGTGTATAAACAATAAAGCAATAGAAAAGAAGCTTACATAATATTGACTATTATCAACAACGGTGTCAGATACAAACTGTTAGGCAAATATTCTGAATACCCAATAATAGGTCGCTAGAATGATGGTAAATAGCACACAGGGTTTAAAATTCATGAATTTTATTCTGCCGCAATAATATAAAATAAAATATGTGTGTAATCACTCAATCTGTAGATAATCTAAATTTGCCGAGACAGTCTTACAAATAAAAAGGTAAATGGTATGACTTACAACTTATGAAGTAGGTTTTTCTAAGTTAAATTTACTCTCCAAATGTATACCAATATTAGTATATGTACGGTCCATACAACTCCAGAGCACTTCAAATCATAACTTGACATTTCCAAACATGTTACATCACATCCAGCCGATGATAAGCAAAAAGGGGATGACTCGCAATCGGTGGTCAAAACCAAAGACACGCAAGTAGTGGTTCTAACTCAAAACGCGCTGGAAATTATATCGCAGGTAGGCAAAGCGATATACGTGTACCAGAGCGGTACCCGTGGAGAGGACCCTAAAAACAATTCGTAAAATTCATCCATGATTCTCAAAGATACTGTTTTTATCAAAACTCAATAAAACAAAAAAATCTCAAATGCGATACTGTAGATTTTGAGATCTTTTTGTTTCATTGAGTTTTTCTAAAAACTATTGTTTGTCTTAGCAAAAAGTAAATATCTAACATTGAAATGATCACTCATAACCTAACTAGTTTTTCATCTTACCTATAGAACTATCTATAGGGCCTATTGCCTGGTAATAGCCAGTCGAACAAAACGAACAGTGTCCATTCTAGAGACTTCTCCAAAATCAATAATCGTAAATTCCAAGAATCGGCAAGATGACAGCAACAGCAATCCATAAATTCTTCTAGAAAGATTGGAAAATAGAATTAATTCCACTGAAAGACTGCATGAAAATTTTAGTGACTTACCATGTGGCGGTAGGATTCCAATAACTCAACAAAAACTAATATAGGTAACTTCCATGGCCCTGGTTCGAGTCAAAATACTTAAACGTAGCAGAAATATCATAAAATATTTGAACCAGTCCCTTGAGGATTTACGCCTCACAATTCGTTTAAAATAAACATATCCAAGGTTACATTTGTATCGAACAAATTTTTAAGATTTTATTAACTTTTAGATCAAAGAAAAGCTTGTGAGCATGATCCGGAGTAATTAATAAAGAGCTCAAGTATTAAATCAATGGAGTTAATCGCCTAGCGAATTGGATTGCTTAACAAGAACTTTTAAAGGAGGTTTCCGAACCTAGTCAAGTACCTACGACTCTGCAAGGGATAAAAATCAGCCTTGTTGCTATGATCATAATATGAGTAACTAGTACATCATAAATGTAAATATAGAAAGTATATTCAATAACTTTCCAGACAAAACAAGGTAATATACTTCATACACTGTACCTATATTGGAATAATCCAAACTAAATTGTGTTTGTAAATAAAAATAAATATAAACCAAGTAAAGCGGTAGCATTTGTTCATGCCAAAATTTGAAAATGCTACAATGTGTCCATCAACTGCAACGTACAGAGATCGGTTCTTAAGGAATTTGGCAAGCCAGCTGCAGAGAGACACTGGCAGTCCGAAGGACTGCAGTTGGTTGAGTAATCCATCATGCCAAACTCTGTCAAATACCTTCGAAATATCCAACGCAATCGCTCGAGACTCTCCGTAGTTCTCAATTGCCCTACTCCATATATGAGTGACATATTCCAATATATCTCCTGTAGATCTCTCTTTACGAAAGCCGTATTGATTATTGCAAATTATTCTGTTGTTCTCGAGGTACATGAGTAGTTGCTGATTGACTACACGTTCCATGACTTTGGAGATTATTGGAAGCAAGGCATTTAGGCGATAGTCTGGGTTGCATTTTTTGCAACAGGTTGCACTCGAGCGAGTTTCCAAGAAGATGGGTAAATTCCTTTTCCGTATGACAGAGAAAAAAGCCTGGAAAAAACGCGTGTTATTTCGTTGGCGCAGTTCTTTAACACGATGGCAGGTATTCCGTCCGGTCCTGATGCCTTTTGCGTATCTAGTACTTTAAGGATTTTACGAATATCGCGGTGATGAAACTTGACTTCTGTCATGGTAGATTTGATGTTCGATATGGGAGAGTCTTGCCTTGGGGGACGTCTTAAGTAGAGTGCGATGAAAACATTTTGGGGAGCATGTTTGCTTTTTCCTTGGCTGTAGTAGCCGTGACGCCACGTTCGTCTGTCAAAGGTGGGAGAGACGTTTTTGTAAAGTTGTTACTTACTGCCTTTGCTACCGACCAGAAATTCCTGGAGCCACTGCGGCATTGCAAAAGTTTATTCCTGATCCTTTGATTGTGTTTTGCGACGCGCTTTCTGAGTAATAAATTTTTCCTGGCTTTTATTTGTATTTTTTTTTAAGAGAAAAAGATGTTAAATGCTCGTGGAGCTATGACGAGTTCCACCGGGATTAGTATTAGTGTACACTTACCGAATTCGACCAGATATCCTCAGCTAAAACAATTACCCGGCAGGTCGGAGTGCAAGAAAGGAATGCCACCACCTATTCGTTAGCAAAATGAAAGTAAATAAATTGAACACTTTCGCGTTTGAGCCAAATAAAACACCCCACAGATACAATTCAAATTATCTATTGTTCAGCGAGAAACATATATACAGTAAATTTTATCATAAATTATGCGGAAGCACAATCAACCGTCAATTGGAAGCAGTACGAAAGTCCGAACTATACTGATCAAATTGGGAATATTAAATAAAAAAAAACTAGTCAGTGGTAATCTAAAACTCAATGTGGATATAAATATTAGGTAATGAACTAATGAAAAGGTACCAATTATGTGCTCAACAAAAAAAAGAATTTCAGTTTTGCCTCCGCGCGGAATCGTGATCACGTTAGCCGCAGAGATAAGGTGGGCGCAAGTACTACATGGATAAAGGTGCTAACCTAAAAGTTGCAGTTATTTCCAAAAAAAAAAAACAGTAATTTAAATTTAAGACTATCTATCACTTAACTTTCACTGAAGTTCCACCGTCAGGTGAACACAGACGGCTCGTTCCGGACCCTTAGTTCATACCAGGGTGAACCACACCAATAAAGCCAGATGGACGAACCTCAAACGTCCGGCAAGTCCAGTCCGTTGTGGACTACAAAGTTCCAACTATTCTAACTGGATGGGAGAACTGCAGTATCCCAGCCAGGTGGGAGGACCCTCGTATTGGCCGATGCGGAAATTTCTGCGTTGTTTGTCGATAAAATCCAACTAAGATGTCTGGGATTAAACCAGATTTCAATATATCGACAATTCAACAGGAAAGCTTCTCAAAAAGTGTCATACCAGATCAAGAACGAAGGTGTCGTCTCGCGCCTACAAAATGAAAACAACGCGCAGGATCTTCACACCGCGCAATCAACAAAGCAAGAGATTATGACGAAGGCGCCAGATAGATATGAGTTCGAATTAAATCTCGGATTTAAATGTCGAACTGAAGCGGAAACCCGAAATAGTACAAGGGTACAAAGGGTACTAGAAATTCACTTTTAGTTAGTGACCAAAACGGAATGTCACAGTTTGTCCTTAGTTTGGTCGGCCACACGTTTGCATTCGTTTCTCGCTTCGACAAAATAATTGCGATTTTCAGCGGTCTGATCTTGCTGCCAGTACTGGTAGGCTTGCTATTTTCTTCCTACAGCTCTTTCGCATATTTTGTCGAACCAAGGCTTTTCTTTTGATGGTAACTTGATGGAATTTGGGATATATGATTCTATTCCTGAGGAGATTACTTGCGTGATCTCTCTTTGCAGCAGACTGACGATGACCGTTCGTCAGTGCCAAAGCAGATGTCGAGCCAAGGAAAATCTAGGTAGAACTTCCTTAGATCGCCCCAGTTTGCAAAATTGTAATGCCAGATTTTGCGAGGCAATGGTGGATCATTCTGTATGAGTGGCAATTCACAAACCGTTGTAATAAGCTTGTGGTCGGAAGTACCTAATGGCGAACTAATTGTGCACTGGTCAGGATTGACGGTTAGAAAAAGATCCAGGAGGGCGGCGAATTCGCCCCTCTTTGAGATTCGAGTTGGTTCATCTACAATTTGAGTAAGCCCGCAGCTGATGGCAATGCTTCAGCTTCTCTACCTTCGTTGTCGGTCTTGTTGTGATGTTTGAGCCAGTTGGTGTTGTGGGCATTGAAGTCTCCCAGAACGATTATTTCTGAGCTGTGGTGATCGACCTGTATTGAGTCAAAAGTGGTAGCTAGTGTTGTAAAAAGCTTTAGTAGGCTCTATCGCTCGGAAGGAGATAGAGACAACATATAAACTTGGTTAATCCCTTGGCGCTGAACTTGAGACATATGACGTCAAGGTTGTTCGGTTCGAGTGTTTCCTAGCGGTGGCATGAAAGGTCGCTTCGGACAAAAAGACATATTCCGAACTTATATCTAAATCGGGTATGTATGTCAGAGATTATTAGAAGCAAGGCAACTGGGCGATAGTTTGAGGGCGTGGTTTTATTGCCTCTTTGGAAACAGGTTGCACTCGACTCGAGCAACTTTCCAAAAAGATGTGTAAATCCCTTTTCGGCAAGACAGAGGCAAAAACACAGGGAAAATGGGTGTTAGTTCGTTGGCTGAGTTCTTTAACACGATGGCAGTTTTCCATCCGGTCCTGATCCCATTTTCCTATCTAGCTCCTTGAGGATTTTTCGAATATTACGGTAATGAAAATTAAATTCTGCCATGGTAGTATTGACGTTGGATATGGTAGGGAAAGCCCCTTGGGGGACGTTTAAGGTGCGATGAAAACATTTCGGTGACATTTTTGTTTTTTCCTTAGCTGTATTCGACGTGGCGCCGCCTTTGCCTATCAAGGGTGGGAGAGACGTGTATGTAAAACTTTTAGTTACTGTCTTTGTTACCCACTAGAAATTACTGGAGCCACTGGAGCATTGCAAAAGTTTTTTCCTGATCTTTTGATTGTGTTTGTTCTTGTGGTCACTTCAAAGAATTTTCTGTTTCTGTTATCGTTGAAGTCAACGCTGAAAACAATGGACTTGGATTATGTTGTGATTTAAGAGACAGTAGTTCGGAAACGGTGCATTTGTACAAAAGTTCTTGCATTTTCAAATGAATTCATATCTGATGAAAAAATATTTTTTGAAACAAATAATTTTAACAAAATTATCAGAGGAAATGTTATTATTAATTAATAGCCTGTATATACCCCGCACGCGCCTCAATCATGAGGGTATTGACAATTTGCAGAGGAATATTATGTCATGTCTGTACTACCCTTGCGGCTAAGCCTTCATCTGGAATGGCTAATACCATTACGAATTACTATGTAAGCTTAATCTTACAAGTTCTCAACAGGGTTCTGGCGAACTGGCTAGCCTTTCCAATCAGATAATTTGTTAATTTTCGTGCGTCTGTTAAACCATTCTCGATGTGGCCATGCAATTACTTTTTTCCGCATTTCATGACGCCATAAAGGATTGCTAAAATTGGTCTAATAGTTTTTACGACATAAATTTGGCTGGCAATTTTTTGAGGTATGCACATTATGGGAGTACGACGCCTGTAAATTATGCCTCTCTTAATTATTACTATATCTCTTGGTAGGGAGCGAGTTCGCAGGGGCGCCTGGCTCTCTCCAGACCCTTTGTTTAGTTTCATCACTTTCTGATCGAAATCTGGTTTCAGTTGCAATTAACCAATAATTATTGTTTTGTTAAAAACAGAAGTTCCATTTCTTGGCATTTCAACGTAGAAAACATAAGAAACTAACTTCGTTATTGTATATTAACGAACTAACCAATTTCGGCAAAATTCGGTCGTTTGGCACAAAAAATTTACAACACCAACAACCTATGAGTTCTTAGTCGTTTATGGTAGGTATGTTTGATTTTCTAATTTATTGAACTTTTTTCACCAGATATATAAACAACTTATGATGTTTTGCTTATTTAAAAGAGATCAGGTATATCATTATTTAAAACACCCTAATATTTATTATAAATTATAGAAATCAAATTAGGTGACAGCATCTCAAGAATAATATTATAGATCGATATGTATAGTCGATGTTTTGGTTTACGTATTTGCACAAGTAGTCGCAATTTTTTAGTCTCAATAGACTGTTTTGCCATTGAATTTGTAGCTCCTGTGAGTCGCTGGACATCATGGACAACATAGTTACTATTTTCAGGCTGGGTTTATCAATACTCAGTCAAATCAACAAACTTTTGGTTAAGTCTTACACAACAGTTATTGACTCTCTGTTACCACGTAATTTATAGTTAAACCATATTTTAATTCACTCTATATACATCACTTGACAGCAGATTTAAAGATCGACGTAACCATAATTTTCTCTATAAAACAAATCGTTATAAATGTAGGTATCCTTGCTTCGTACTATTAATTTTAACGACAATTTAAAACAGTTTATGGGTGTTATAAGCTATAATACTCGCGCAAAAATTTATTCAATTCACAAGATGCTCTGCTACACACCACCAGAAACGTATATTTTGCAATTCAAAATAATGACAATATTCACATAAGTACATTAGTTGCCATAAATTGGAATTATTTTTGTTCAAACTAATTTATTTATTATTTATTTAGATCTATGTCCAAACTAAACAAAAACAAGTTCAAGAGTAAAACTTCTCTCCCATCAAAATATCAGATGCCGCCACTGACTGACACTACTTAGGAGTTAATAATATGGGAATAAGTAAAAAAGAAATAAAGTGTTAAACTAAGGTAATCAATCCGAATTTAAAGCGTATTTATGCAGAAATGCTAATGTTGACTCCTGTCACATTTTTCTGAACTAAAAATAGCAGTTCATATTTAGATTGCATAAACACACGAATGAGCTAAACCCTAACGGCAGCCAATTATTTAAGTTGTCGCCAGAAGACAAAGTTATTAATTAAGTTTTCCAACCCAGACTTATTACCTGCATTAATACCAACGTCGCGTACTAATGCAACAGACAGGAAGGCCTCCTTCTTGTTTAGTAGGGGATTGTACTGAATCTAAGGAGGGCCATTTTTACAATTTATTTATTTCCTAATTTAAGATGAAAGTTTGAGGTATTTTTGAAATTTCACGAGAACAAATTAATAATATTTTACGATTCTAAAGAAGTTTTTTTCGTTTTCCCACACATCTCTTCGTCTCCTTTTTTTTGCTACTTTGTTGTTGTTTGTGTCATTTCGTACAGTTTAAGATATATCAAGGGATAGACAATTATATATTACTACTAACCTGATGCGTTTATTTAAAAAAAATATCGAGAAATATTGAATACAGAACCTTTATGATTTTTTTCTGAATCAGCAGATTTTTATGGTCTAGTATTTCTGATTTAAAATATATTCGGGATTTTGGTACAGTAAGGAGTAAATGCAATTAAAATTCTTGTAAATCCTCGGACTATTTGAAGGTGTACAGAGTGGCTTACAAAGAAGATGTACGACCATCAACTTTTATTTTTGTTCAATACAAGGCAACAAATGGCAGAAATGAAGCAAATAAATAAAATGTTGGCCGATTTCATGAAATGTCTAAATGCTGAGGGGCAAACAGAATAAGACTGGCTTCAAAAAATTTTACAAGACCAAGAAATATAAAAAGCAAACAGACCAGGACCGGCTTCAGAAAATTTTCCAAGACCATGAAGATAAAAGGCAAATAGAACAAGATCGGCTGCAGAAATGGATGCTGGACGTAATTGTAGGCGAGCAAAGAGAATTACAGAAAATAATGGATGAACAAAATGAGAAGTTTGAAAGAAAAGTAAACAATATATAAAAATAAGTAGACAATATTCAAAAATAAGTTGTCAATATACAAAAAGAAGTTCGAAAATTACAAAAAGAAGTAGGAATCGTACAGAAAGGAGCTGAAGTCACCAGACTAAAAAAATCAAAAACTCATCGAGAGGGTATTCGTCACAGGACAGAATATCAAACCTCCAACGTATGATGGTCAAACATCCTGTGCATTAAAAGACAATTTGAAGTCGCTGCTATTGCCAACGATTAGAATACCGAAGACATGGCTACAACACTAGTGATATCGCTTCGTGGATCTGCTCTGGAACTACTGCAGGCCATTCCCATAAAGTAGATAGACTATGGTGTTTGAACGGCAATTTCGTCTATTTTTACATGCAAATCTCCATAAGAAAATCTAAGGTCCGATGTAATATTTTTTGCGAGGCATGAGCTGGCCAAGCTGGGAAATAAAGATTTTGGCAAACATCACCGACTTGCGCTATAGCATATAGCAAGTTAGAACCGGAAGTGTTCTAACTTTTCTTTTGATTTATCACGCCTTCCAGGTGTATATACCAAGTGATAGAACTCGTGCGTACTTACAAGTGGTAGAATTAACATCTTCATATAGTCCACAAAGTGATATACAAAATCTGAAGCATAAACGCGATGAAAACCATCAATTTTACTCTTGACACAGTAGAAATTTCACCAAACAACTCTTTTACAGTGCCGTTATAAATATTATTTTGTTTTAACTTTCCTCTTTTTCCTTTTTTCTTTTCGGCTAGCACCTGCGTGTACTTTTTACATAAAATATCCTTCTCAATTTTTAGAACCTTGTCCTCATCTTTAATGTGTGTCTTCTCGGGGCGTTTTAATACATCACGGTGAATAGACTTTTCACACTTAGGACACGAAACCATCTGCTTCGAAAAAGCCACCATTTTTAAAACCTAGATATGAAACGTACGGTTTGGACAAATTGATACTTTCAAACAAATATTCCAAATTTATATAGTTCCATATTATTGGTGCCGTGTGAAAAATATATTAGACATATTGACTTGCAGCTATGGGGACGCTTTATGACACAGGTCTGATACAGGTTTAGACAGACAGGCAGCTTTCCTGTATCAGGCTGTATCATAAAACTGCCCATCTGTCTAAACCTATATGAGATCTGTGTCATAATCTTGTCTGTCTGTCTAAAACAGTATCAGACCTATATCATAAAGATTGATTTTATACCACAAGTTTTCACTATTCTCCATGGCTGCAGGTCATGTCTAATATATTTTTGACACGGCACCAATAATACGGTCTAAACCTGTATCAGACCTGTATTATAAAGCTGCCTCTGTGTCTAAACCTATATGAGACCTGTATCATAAAGCTGTCTGTCTGTCTAAATCTGTATCACACCTGTGTCATAAAGATTGATTTTATACCACAAGTTTTCACACTTCTCTATATCTGCAAGTCATGTCTAATATATTTTTCACACGGCACCAATAATACGGAACTATTTAACTGGGGAACATTTGTTTGAAAGTGTCAATTTTTCCAAACCGTACGTTTCATATTCAGGTCTTAAAAATGGTGGCTTTTTCGAAGCAGATGGTTTCGTGTCCTAAGTGTGAAAAGTCTAATCGTCGTGATGTAATAAAACGCGACGAGAAGACACACATTAAAGATGAGGACAAGGTTCTAAAAATTGAGAAGAATATTTTATGTAAAAAGAACCCGCAGCTGCTAGCCGAAAAGAAAAAGAGGAAACTTAAAACAAATGTATATTTATAACCACTTTGTAAAAAGGTACTTGGTGATATTGCTACTGTGTGAAGACTGAGTAAAATTGGTGATTTTCATCGAGTTGATTTTATATATCAATTTCTGGACTATATGAAGATTTTAATTTTACCACTTGAAAGTACGCGCGAGTTCTATCACTTGGTATATACACCTGGAAAGAGTGATGAATCAAAAGCAAAGTTTAAACACTTCGGGTTCCATTTTACTGAAATATCATGTATGTGTTTCTGCAATCGATTTAAAGACTTCATACGACGTATTGAAGACGGGATCATAACCCGTGAGGCTGCTTATGGAGACATTGTTCGAAGAAGACAACTATGGCATTGTCATGCATTGATTTTTATTAGCAAGGATGTTTCCATTAAAAATTAATTAAAAAGTGCTAAAGATCGTTGCCAAATCATAGAATGAAATACTGATGCTGTTTTTGGTTCTCTTTTTGGGCCTGCCTATACCTATTTTGACATAATTCGTATAGCTTTGTATATTCAAAACCTTTTTGCTCAAGGAGAAGGTATTATTGTTTCTTCTAACAAATTGGTCATTGATAGATCTTTGCGTTTTCGAAACTTGGAGGTTATCGTACTTGAAGTTACTTTGAAGGATGATGTGTTGGCTGACTTGTTATGTCCTCGATGTAGAAGATCAAAGTACGGTTATTGTTAAGTCCACGCTTATACAGAGTGATTGGCTCTTGAACAGATCATGTATTTTTTAAATATATTTTTATTGTCATACTGGTGGAAAAATATAAATTATTTACTAAGGTATTTTATTGGCAGTTGAGAACTTAAGAATTATTTTTAGTTTTTCTCGATTCCATACCCCGATGAACTTTTCCTATAATAATTCTCATACATTTCCACACTTCTACGCATGGAGCGCTTACCTATACCACATGGCATTTCTCATAAGAACCCACTTCAACACCTTTATAGCTCTACCTAACCCAAACTAACTGTTGGATAAGTTTACTGATGGCACACCTTAAAAATAATATAGCTCAAGTCGCTGCTTATTGACGATGCCATCAGAGTTGGGAATTTATGGTGGATGGGGTTCCTAATGCATCACGCGGTTGTGGGCCCAAATATTCTATAGCCCAGGTCGGTGATGTTTGTCAAAAGCTTTAACTTCCCAGCTAGGCCAGCTCGTGCCTGGCACACAAAAATTACGTAATATAAATTTTCATATGGAGATTTAGATGTAAATGTGGGCGAAATTTCCGCAGAAACCCCATAGCCTATCTACTCCATCAACCGGCAAATAGGTGTGAATTAGTTGATATAGGCGAAATTTTTAATAAATAACCGAAGTTAAGCCGCTAGAAGTTAAACCACGTAGCCCAAATTTTAGAAATCAGTGCTGTAGTTGTAGGAGGACTGGGTATTTCAAAAGAGACTGACGAGTACAAAGATTCCGGGAGCCATCTTCTCATGGATTCTAATGGCGTAATCGAAATATTTCAAATCAATGCTATTATAGATGTGACAGAACTGGGCATTTCAAAAGAGACTGCCGAGTACTACTACAGTCTAGATCTTTATCCAGAGATGCAAGAAGCTTAAAGTCAAGTCAGGAAAAGTTACAACAACTGTAAGCACAAGCAGGAAGATTGCAAAATAATGCAGATGCGTTATTCAGAAGACAATGCTAGGATAATTATAAACATTGCCAAGGAATAGATCAACGGGAAGGAAACACTCTCATTAGGCAAATTAAGTGTCAGGTTGATGAGCAGTGAATCATAGAGTAACTTAAAAAAGATCGGCTTGAGGATAGTGAGATAGCAGTACTGCTAAAAGCTAAAGGAAAGCATCAACCAAAACCAAGCTGGAGAGATATCTCAACTAAGGGACTCTTAAAACTCAGTGGGAATTAGTTTTTACCTAAATATTGAAATTTTATATGTAAACTTATCTTATTGATGCTTTCAAACAAGTCACATGAATTTGGTTTTGTCTTCGGTATTTTACTCTTGATCCCAAGCACTGTATTTTGATTGGTTTCAGATTAATAACTTGTTTCAAAAAAAGAGCAATGGCAGTGCAAAATTTGTTAAGATCACCGTATCTTGTAGTGCAGCCACAGATTTAAGCTGATCAAATAAAAATTCCTGCTAAATTTAATAGGTGATGAAGCCCTTGAATTACTTAGTACATTTCAGATACGCAGAAGTCAGAAAATATTAGACAATGTATTAAGCCTTTGCGGTTGTTTTCATGTGTCGCATGACACCGGCTGTTATAGTCATTGATTTTTACACAAAATTGAAATTTTCCATCGTTTGACATCTCATACATGGCAAACTCAGAAGCTGGTTTCAGCCACTGTCATTTTCCATGTGACGCAGCATATTTTGGAGGCTTTGGATTCAGAGATTATGCCTGACGAGTTTTGAAAAGTCGAAACTAAGAAACTGGTCACAGGTACCTAACCAAACCCAATTGAAAACCAAGCTGCCATAAAGATCATTATGGTCTTCCGAAAAAGAATCTTGCATTTGTAATTTTATTTCTATAATATATTATAGAAACGCCATATATTTATTAAATAGCACTATCGAGTACAAAGTGGATTTTGCTTGCGGTTACACCTGAGAAGGAAAAAACAATATATTCAAAATCATTTTTTAAAAAAATTTCTTAAGAGATGGTGAACAGGTATGCACTAATCTTTGACTTTGACGCGAAAGTTTTCCATCAGACATTTTTGAGAACCACTAAAGGGTAAATAAAAATGTAATATTAGGAATCTGCCTGGATATGTGTATGTGAATATATCAGTGACAAAGATTTCAGCAACTTCATAGTTGTTAATAAGCTAAAGCGAAGCAAATGTGCTTCGAGTTTTAGACAGATATTTAAAACGATATTCTGACAGCTAAATTAAATTATGTAAATCCTAATTGAAGAGACTCTTAACTTATTAAAATGTCTATTTTATTGAGTGTAGTGATATTAACTATACCGAAATACACATTACAGTATCATAAAACGAAAATAAAACTACAATATCTGTGGTTAAATGGCCAATAAAAATTGATAAAGCACTTGTTTTTCGTTTGCAATTTGTTTTTTCCGATAGCCGATGAGCCGTTGATAAAGAGCCAACAAAATTTCTATCGATGCTCTCAGAGTGATAAATGAATCTGGAAATTTTATTGATATTTGACTTACATTGTTTGCCATTATGTTTTGGGTGGCCCTTTGTTTGTGCTGATATACAAGAAGATTCATTAGTTTGGTCATTAAAGTTAGACGCCTGGCAGAAGTTATTGAGATTAATTTTGATGTCGGGTGTTTGGCGTAATATCAAACGTAATAAATCATATTGCCTGTTTAATATCTTAGGTGTAGTTATAAGGCAAAAGTGGTGTATTTCTTCATTAACAAAAAATTAAACGTCAGCTCACAGGTCAACCTAAATGGACTGAAATTTCCCAGATTTGCAGACTTTAGAGTTTAAGTGCGTGCCTACGCTATGTAAGGTTTTGATTAATGAGTGAAAGTTAATTGCCCTTTTAATACCCTTAATCACTCGGTATCTTCCAAAAAGATATAAATTTAGAACTGCATGTGGGTTTTCTACTTAAAATTAATTTAAAATTGGAACTTTTGCAGTGAAATAATATGAGACTATCGATTTGAAATATTATTGAAATAACCTTTTTCATATAATTCTCATTTACTTTACGATTGGCTGTATATGTCTTACCAACCAAAGACCAAGGCACAGTAACGCTGTTATTTCAGACGTTATTGGGTATAAGCCAAAAAATATACATTAGTTTTATCCGATACAAAGAATTCACTCACGAGACGTGGCTTAAAAGTGAAATTCATATACTCTACACAAGTATGTGTCAAATTTTCGCACGGAATCATTTTAAATTTGCAGTGACATGATCACCTGCATAACTACACATTGCATCAACTACTTTTCCAACTTTTCATGTATAATCCATATTCATTTGTCAAATTTAACTTTTAGTTAAAATTGAAAATGCCATGAGAAAAGCATTTATCAGCAGAAATTAAGCAGGCAATGCTTAATAGGTAGGAGGAGGAGTTGCAGGACTTACCATCACTTCATACAGGCATAATGGGGAGGCTTTCAGAAATATTTCGGATGTAATTTTTATTGAAAATAATAAAATATCCTTGCTTTCACTTTCAGGCAACTCTGTATCAAAGTAGCGCTTTATAAAATTACATGCATAGTTCCGCAACCCGCAACAAAAAAGCTCAATATTTTGTAGAGCGCTTACTTTGTAAGACATAGAGCCGTTTCGGGCGTTCAGTACTAAATTAGGTGTTAAATAAAATAAAAACTTAATATTATACGTAAAAAAGTGTTATTTTCGATTAGACTGAAAGAAAGCTAGGATAATTACCTGATATAAAAAGCTTACTGAATTTAAGCATTTATATTCGCTCTCTATTCTGTCTGTGCTATTAAAATTACTTGAGAAGTGAGCAAATACCTATGCAGACCTTTTCACCTAGTAATAATATTATAACAAAAAAATAGTACAGGATATGCATAAGCTACGATTACTCTACAGCGTTGAGTAATAACATTTTTAGAGATATAGGCGTCACTATCTAAGGTATTTAATATGCAACATGAACCCTTGCGGCCTTACAAAATTTTAAAGGTTTTTTTAGAAAACGCTAAAGGAACTGTTGGATCATTGTGATTTAACAGACAGATTCCGGATTCATGATAATAAATCAGATTTATTGAGTGAAGTTGTGGGGCTCCTCAAGGAAGTATGCTATTGGCAATTAAACCTCCAATTTTGTAAGTGAATTAAATTGCCGTAAATACGATGTGTTTTATTTTTTTCTCTTGCTCTTCAGGTGCACGTTCATTGCGGTACCTGTCTTTTTTTCAATATGGCGATACCGGTCAAATGTGCTTGGTACGGATGGTTCTTTTTATATTGTTACGTTTTCCCTTGGGTTCTAACAAAATCACAATTTTAACTGATTTTAAATAATACTCTCTTTATTCCTTAACACTGTATAGACTTAAACACACTATACTACTCCTAACTTTACAACTGATAGATCTTTGCAATCTAATACTCATTGCACGCGCACGCGTTTTGCGTGCGATTTAGTCGAACATATATCGGGAATATTCCAGAAGCGCCACTTCTCTATTATTCTCGGCTTTGACCGCACTATACATCGAGAAAATAACAGAGGTATTAGGAATATTCTCGGTAGGCGATGATTCATGCTGAAATATCGTAAACGCGAATTAGTTGTATAAGGGTAGCCCAAAAACATACAGATGATCGCGAGCCATGACAATATTTATTTTGAAAAATCTGTGTTACTATTGGTACGTGATTTAGGTTTTTGTTTCTTAAAAATTGTGCCCTGAACATGCTTTAAACAAAAGTATTTTAATTCACTTTAGTTATATTACTATGTTTGTCCATTAAAGCACGGCATGCACATTGCTGGGCTTGTTCACAATCGGTACAATAACTTGTTATTTTGATAACGTTTTTCTGCACCATTTAAGCCCCTTGCGTAAAGAGCTATAATAAGAAGCCATTTAATCGCTAATATCGGCGCTTTTTAGCTTTATAATAGTCTACAATACATTTAGGGTTTAGAATTGGTTTCGATTTTCTATCGGAATTTCGGAAGCTGATATCATGCTTCTTTTTAATGGATATCATAAGTATGAGTTTTTTTTATCTGATCACTTTATTATTGTAATGTCATTGTCATTATGTGCCCCATGCATGCCTAGCGCTACCCTACATCCCGAAGGCATGGAGAAAAATAAGAGTGGTGTTCATACCAAAAGCAGGAAGGATGGATTACACTGTCCCGAAAGCCTATCAACCAATCAGCCAAACATCTTTGGTGCTGAAAACTCTGGAGAGGCTGTGTGAGCGATACATGAGGAACTGCCTAATGATAAACCGACCGCTGCATCCCTACCGACATGCGTACACTTCGGGAAGATCGATCGACACGGCGGCGTTGCAATCAGCAGTGAGCCGGATCGAGAGAACGCTGGACAATAAGGAGTTCACTGTAGATCTATTTATTGATATTGAGGGTGCGTTTGATAAAACCACCTTTGGGAAAATCAATGCAGCCTTAGCAAACAGTTGCTGGTTTTTAACATGCTCTCAAAGAGACGCGTGCAAATAAAGGTAAAGAGACTGTAGTGAGAGATACCATTATCAGCGCCTGCCCGCAGGGAGGCGTTCTATAGCCACTGCTATGGAGTCTTGTTCTCGACAGCCTTTTGCATCGCCTCAACTCAAATGAATTCTACGATACTGCTAAATGGAGAGTTCGAAGGAGTTCTGTACAATCGTATGCAGAGTGCCCTTCGCTTAATCGAAGAGTGGTGTAGGGAGCACTCCCTATCTGTAAACCCCAGGAAAACGGAGATAGTGGTCTTTACCAGAAAAAGGAGGACGAAGCAACTACGGCCTCCGACTCATCCCTAACACACAACTGCATTTTGCGTCTGTGGTAAAATATCTTCGGATCTCCTTCGAAGCTAAATTAACCTGGCATCTTCATTTCGAATGAATACGAAAGAAGGCATGCATTTTTTATGAACAGTGCCGCAGGACCGTGGAAATAACCTGGGGTATGAAACACGTGGTCGTAACGTGGATCTACACTGCTATCATCAGGCCCATGGTTGTCTATGGAGCCGTAGTTTGGTGGCCCAAGGGTCAACAAGAGACGGCACTGATTAAGCTCAGTCAGGTACAGAGACCTGCCTATCTAAGCATAACAAGAGCTATGAGAACAACCCTAACTAGAGACATGGAAGTAATATTGTGCTTGGCGCCCCTAGATATGTATATAAAGGAGGTGGTTCGACTACATTGCTAAGGCTCAGAGTGGTTGGTGTGCAACTCAGAGTAGAATGTGGAGAGACTAGACGCCGCCTGTGGGAAGGGACAGTCCAAAGACTGCCACTGCTGCGGGCCAGCGCAGATAGCATATTTCCCAAGTTTGTCTCCGACATATAAAACCGAAATGAGTCTATAACCGAAGGTGCGGTTAACATTTTCCTAGATGGCTCAAGAACCCAGGAAGGAGCAGGCTGTGGAATTTACTCCCGAAGCTTGCAAATTGAACTCAAATTGTCTATGGACGTGCGCGCAAGTCATAGTTCAGTCTGAAATTGCTGCTATATTTATATCCGCAAAAGAGATTCTTCGCCGGAATACTGAGGATAGGAGTATTAAAATCTACACGGACAGTAGACAAGCGCTACTGGCCCTGAAAAGTTATAAACTTACAGCCAGGTCAGTACTAGAATGCCACAATCCACTGGAGGATGCCGCCCGCAAAAACAGATTTTCTGTGTTCTGGGTTAAAGCACATGCACAGTGCGAAGGTAACAAATTAGCGGAATAATTGGCTAGAAAGGCAGTCGGTCCAAACATCATGGGAACGGGTCCGTCAAGCCTACCTATCGCGACGTTAATACATATGATAAAGAAGATTATCAATGAAGACTTAAGGGCAAGATGGGATGAAACAACTAACTGTCGACATGCCAGGGAGCTACTAAGCTACCTCAATAAGTATGCAGCAAAGGCATACGTGGGAATGTCAAGGAAGAACCTACGAATCATGGCGGGAATTCTTTCTGACTGGACACTGCATCCGTTCTGCGATTGCGACCCTGTTTTGGAATTAAGGGAATCCATTTTGGTAGAACGATGGCCAATAATGGCTTTTCTCAGAACAGCCTCCTCGGGCAAAATCGCCGCTATTTTACAACACTAGACTGGGCGATGGCATAGATTGACTGGTTGACCTAGGGAGGACGCAGAGGTTGTCCAAGGGGCCTAAGTGCCGTGGCCTTTCAAGGCCACCATTTCACCATTTCCAGGTTCCAGATATGTACCCCAACAACCACATTTTTCATAATAGCGTGTTTAATTAATTCTTGTGAAGAACTGCTCTGGTTTGCCTTAGAAGTTTCACAATAGAATGTATTCTTTGTTTGGAGTGTTTTACAAGGGAGACACCTAATTAAAAGTTTTCACCGTATAAGATGCACATCATGAGCAATTCAGCTGCACGCGACCGCCCCGCGGGGCGGCTATAGTGCATAAATTTTATGCACTATAGCCGCCCCTGCGTTCTTTGCTCCGGCATGCAAAGCGTAACTCCATGCCATTCAAGCCTAGACTTAATGCGCAGCTGAAATCCCTTCCTGCAATGAGATTATAAGGCCTAATCTCGCAATTTGTACACGTATACATGTTTGTGTCGTCCTTTACCTATATTTTGTGTGAATAGCCACCCAACCAAAGTACCGTGGAATGGGGTTTTTCATTGTGTTTTCCCTTAACCATCCAATCTCTGAAAACAACTCACCTAGCGCTATTAGATCCGTTGGTAACTAGAAATTGGTTAAAACTCTTGAAAGTACTCCAACAGGCCCAAGTAAAACTAAATATTGACTGCAGGTCCACTTACCTGCTGAGGAAACATAATGTCGTGCAATCCATCAGCCCAGTTGTGGCAAGTGCGTGCTGAGAGGAGACAGAGGCGTATGTTAGAGTCCTCGAATGTATAAGCTCGCTCAGAAACTTTGAGAATATGTACATAGTAGACTTAGGTGCATATAACTGCATAGCAATTACCACTAATCAATGATATTATTTACTTAAGCACTTCAACTGTATGTGGTTAGCTGACATCATTTTGAGTTTCCTCTTTGCCACAATATACCTTTAGGTTAACCGTTTAGCGTTCCAAAGTGTACAACTGATACCATTTATTTTATTATGTTCATGTATATCCAAATGCCATTTTAAAGGTATCATGCTTTCATTAATTACAACTTGTTTTCCTCGAGCTAAAATATCTTGGTGTCTTGTATTAATTAGCCGCATGAGAGGTCATATGCGAAAAATGTCATTATTGTCAAGATGAACCGATCTCTAGATATTTTCGATGTGACTAATCCTATGCAAATAACTATTTCAAAGAATTTATACATTATTTCGTCAATTATGTATATCCAAGATTTGATCTGAGACTTATTACGTCGATTTGTTGCATTTGTCCGATGCAAAGCATACCAGCTTGTTTCAGAAACTATTAAACGGATGAATTCCTCATCTATTACTGCAGATTTAATGATCTACATTAACTAATTATTGGAACGAGTACTCATCATAGTCAGTTATTATTCATATCCATTAGTATCCGTTTCAACATTTTCTACAGAAATAATGCTTATAATTTGTAAAGTTTCATGGTGGTTGTAATTTTTATTTACTTTATGATACTAAAATAAAGAGCTAATTAACTACCTACACATTTATCTGCTCCATTCAAGTCGTCATCTGCGCTATTCCTCTCATGTACAGAGTTATTACCAAGTTGTGTGTTGTCACTAATGAACGACAGTAACTCTTCATCTGAGGATTTTGAGGGAGAAGTTGGGCCGTAATCTAGATCTAAACTCGAATCAGTTCCAACAAACGGATCTTCTGGTTCACTTTCGATGCCCTCGTTTTTAGTTGTAGATTTCTGACTGGCGGTTGATTACTTGTTGAGGGATTTGACACAACTGTCTGCTATAAATTAATTTCCATAATCTATGTTAAGCCAAAATACATTTGTAAAAAATAGCTCTACATTAGTAGAAGATTCAACTAAGTGAAACGAGTCGTTTTCACTGGTAGATTTATGTGGTTGTTATTCAATATTATTATATTAAAACTTAATATACCTATTCTGAACATAGAATTTTTATCTTAAAATTTAAAACCTTAACTAGGTATATCATATTTTGGAATATGGGAACATACCTAACTGGTATCGCCAGGTACAGCTCCGAACTGTTCTCTCATTTTC
This sequence comes from Pissodes strobi, assembly GCA_016904865.1. Classification (NCBI taxonomy): domain Eukaryota; kingdom Metazoa; phylum Arthropoda; class Insecta; order Coleoptera; family Curculionidae; genus Pissodes; species Pissodes strobi. The sequence goes on along the minus strand of MU188177.1, from coordinate 42,255 downwards.
GAACGTTTCTTGACGGATGTCTAAGATATCTTTTGGCAATTGATGTTCTCATTTTTACTTAAACTATTTCTGTATAGCTACTGGTTACTTGTTGAGGGATTTGGCACAACTGTCTGCTATAAATTAATTTCCATAATCTACATGTAGGTATGTTAAGCCAAAATAAATTTGTAAAAATTAGCTCTACATTAGTAGATGATAAACAAAAATATCGGCAATGTACCACACAACACTGAGCAAACCGTGTAAAACGTGTTGATTCTACATCAGTCCATATATTTGGTACCGCACAGACACAAAACCTGTTTTCATTTGGTGCGTTACCTGTCGTATGTGTCTGGTAGATACTATGCGTTCTAAAAGTTCAATTTAGTGTGAACATCGGTTAGCTGTGAACATCGGTTAGCTGTAACACCGATATAATTCAAGCGGTATTTAAGATTGGCGTTGCATTTTAACAGAGTACCCGTCATAACGCAATGGAGGCTGCCAGACATGTATGACTGATATTGCAACCAACGTGTGAAAAATCTATATGAAGATTTATAAATACGTTTATAAAAGTAAGCTCTAGAAAGGTGGCATTGCTGTTTTGCGGTGAATGCGTTTAATTGATGACAATGAAATATACCATTTCATGAAAATATCAGAACCATAAAGGCCATAACACTTCAAATTTGAAATCCTCTGATTAGGGTACTCTTAAACTATTTTTTAATTCATAAACGAAAACTATGCTCCTCTGTATAACTTATGGGACAATGTACGTGAATCTTTTTTTTTTTGGATAAAATAAATAGACGTAAGGAAAATTTAAAAACTGCATAATTCATGTATGCATCTTATTTTTGAAATTCGGCGTCGGCGTAGTATTTCTTACAAACTCATTCTTATTCTACGTAAGATCGTTCTTACTATTCCGAAGTATGGCAAGAAAATTTTCAAGAGGTCATTCCTACACCTTTTGCTAAGCTCGTGAATAAATATAAAATGGATAAGTGTTCGTAGTCTCTTGAGTTTTAAGCGTAAACTGAAGAAAATTGTTCGCGAATAGAGGTAGTTTGGACTATATATTCTTTGATCCAGTATGAGAAAGTAAAACTGGAGCACATCTTGGCATCGGACAACACTATATCCTTTTATATTGTTAGTAGACACTGCAGGTGTTTTTTAAGGTTCTATGTAATTTTTGCTATTCCTTTATTCTTTAATCTACGGCTTCAGCAAAGTTTTGGGTTTGAGGAAAAGGCGTACTGGTCGTACACTATTGCATGGCAGGTTATATATTCAAGAAAATTGTATTTTGTCACGTCACAGTTAAAATATTTCACTGACATAAGATTAATGTTTATTGAGGTAACAACGTGAAACTAAGAAACTGTAACATATAGATTTAGATGAAGAAGGCATAATAGCAAGATGACGGATGGTAAAAACGCAGAATATTTAAAAAATAACTTAATTCGGAACAAAATTGCATTCAAACCCATTGCAAATTGAAGAATATGTTCTGTACTAGCCATCACCAAATTCTAAATAAAATCAAAATGATTAACATACTGTAAACATTTATTACTTATTTTTCGACAAATAAGATAATATCCAACCGCACCAACTCTTTACTTATCTATTTACAGTAGCTTCGTTGCAATTTTTCCCACTTCACTTTCCATTATATTTCTTTACAAAACTTCCACAATACAAAACTATTACTATAAAAAGTTTAAAATATTGCTTAGAATGGGGACAAACCTAAAATTGCCAGAAAGAGAACAAAGAAGGAAAAATGTTTATTACCTATAAACTGAAAAACAAAAAGGCATGACCGAAGAAAACGTGTAATGAAATGGAAGGAGGGATTAAATGGAAAAGGACTTTTCTCGCTCCAGTCTAAAATCAATTATCTTTTGTTCTAATTTCAATTAAGAACAAAGACAGTTTTTTTTTTGTTTTCACAAAGCAGATTGGCATCCACAAAAAGATCTTTTTGAGGACAAACACTTTAATTTTGGACTCGGAACTTAATGAAAAGTTTTTAACTGGTCGCATTAGACCAGGTGGCGGTGAATTTTGTTGGGACTTATTTTCTCAGTTGGTGTGTGTCAATTGGTTTGTTGTATTAGTGCTACTAATCAACAATTTTTAAATCTGGCCAAAAATTTCCGATAGGTTCAGTAGATATAAAAAAAAACACTTATTTTTACCGTCATATATATTTTACATTTGCCAAAGAAGATCATGAAAAAAGCAATCTGGCTTATCTCAAATGAGGAAAGTCACGATGAAAATTTGCGGGGATCGGATAATTTTTCCCTTATTTTTACATGCTTCACAATCAATATAATTGATACTATCATAAACTATACTTAAAAATAAGTCTGGCTGACTTAAGAAACTGGCAAATAAGTCTGGCGGCTGGCGGCATATTTAAAATTACAAAAATAAAAAATTATCGTTCTTATCTTCCCGGTTCTAAAAATTTTTCATATGGCACTTTGCAATATAATTCATTGGAAACAAAAAATTTTGGCTTTTATTTACAAACACAAAAGCATCGCCATGCCAGGTTTTTCTAATGTTTTGATTATACGCTAGATTCGGTATATTCCGAATGAAAATGTGACACAGAATAATTATTTGTTTTTTTGATACCTCATTGATCATCAGTATGACTGTAGTACTTCTAGCAGAACGACGTTCGTGTATATTTTGGAGAAAATATGTGAGTTTTTTGTTTAATAAACAGGCAGTGGTCGAAGCCATTTATAAAATTTAACTTGGCACGATTCTTATAGAGCTGTTTCAGTAAAAGCAAAAATTACCACTATCGATCTCACATTACCTTGAAGAATACCAGAAAACATTTATAGACTTTACAAATCTGGCCCAAAGTGATTCTGTATAAGTAATGAACATTTCAGGATAATTTACTTATCACATGTATAACATGAAAATAATCACTAAGGTTAATGACGCAAGATTGGCTATGCTTACAAGATCACAAAATACTTCAACAGATCTGCCGTAGCATCGTCTCAATTTTAATTGCGCCAGCAGCTCTTAAGGTCTGCGTACGTCTCAAACATTTGGAGAAACTGTGTAGCGTTGTAAATGCTGCCAGATCCAGAAATGTAGTTTCTTTGATTTCACTGGTAGATTTATGTGGCCTTTATTCTATTTTTCTTACATTAAAACTTAGTATACCTATTCGGAACTTAGAATGTATGGCTTAAAATTTAAAACCATATTTATTTATATCCCACTTTGGGATATGGGAACGTACCCAACCACTATCGCCAGGTTTAGCTCCGAAGTGTCTCTCATTTTCGAACGTTCTCTTGACGGATGTCTAAGATATCTCTTGGCAATTAGTGTCCCATACACAGGCGAAATATCTGTCATATCTGATATGTGGCGAGCTAGATTCATAAGGATATCGCTGCGTTAATGGTTAACCACGAGCCAGATATGACGCGATAAGAATTGCGGACAAATGAAATCTGTAGGTTTGGACTTGCCGGCCAAATCTCGCCATTACTGATTGGACACGAGACATTTTAAAGGGCCTTATAGAAATTTACAGAAGTCGCACTTGCTTATGGCAAATAAAAGTAAAAAAAAAAATCTGAAAAATCGTGTCTATGATGAGCTGGTAAGCAGGCTTAATTTCCAACGTAGATCGAGCTTTTGTGAGAAAAAAATCAAATATCAAAGCTGAACGATTTTTGACCTTGGGCAATTTCTATCCGTTCTTGTTTTATTATCGGATTTTAATGAATCTCTATTCCACCGCTTTATTAGAAAAAGAGGAAGTTGGTGAATTCATGGAGATCGGTATAAATATCGCGGCGAAACTAAGGAAGATGGCATTAGAACAAGCATATTTTTCAGAGTCATTAATTAATGAAATAATTACAAAAGGTTTGTTTAATGAGTTAACACGAACAACAGTTGTCACGAAGATATCTGCTACCATTCTTCATGATCGCTACAGATCTGCATCTGTACTTCTAAATAATTGAGAATGCGCCAAAAATGTTTTATCTATGAATAACAGTTTTCCTTATTTTTTAAAATGTACCTTTTCGATTTGCTTGGAAATATAGTTAGTATTCTTTTTGCAATATTTCTAAATGAAAGCTTATTTATTGCCTTCATAAAATTTTCTCTCAATGCATTATATATTGCCTGACAGGTCTCCGGAATAAACTGACCTAATATTTGAACTGCATGCATGTAGAAAATTCCAAGTCTTCGTACGATCAGTTAGTAGCCAGAAATCGAAGGGTGGCAATTAGTCGTTCTTCTGGAGGAAATGCTTGCCGCATTACTGTATTTTGTTTTTGTAAATGTTCTCAAACAAGGTTTAATAGAAGGTTAAACGTATTTTCGCCCATTCGTAAATAATTGCGAAAATCAGTTGGACCAGTTGTTTGCAGCTCTCTCGTCGCGATAACCAATTCCTGACCCACTTTCTTATCATAATTTTTGCGAGATATTCTGAAACCACTATGATGTCAGCACAAGCAATAACCATCCGTTTCTTCCTTCGCATACCACTTATCACTGAATCTGTGGCTATCACGGCCAGATCTTTTAGCTCACCTAAAATACCACGCGCCAGATCAAATTTGTCTAAAATGAAGGATTTCACTCTACGGGTCGCCGACAAGACGCATAGCGCTCTTCTTAATGGAATCCAGCAGCTTTAGGGTATGCCTAGGTGCGGCACCGAGGTGTGTGAGCAATATTCTAAGCAGGGTCTTATTTGCGCTTGGTAGAGCAAGAGCAGTTGCTGCGGTGTATACAGTTTTATGTTTCGAAGTAGCGCACCAAGCTTCTGCGAGGCTGATTTTGCGATGTTAGCAACGTGGCCATGCCAGGACATATTGCTGTTGACCGAGACATCTAATAGTCCGATTGACGAGGATAAAGGAATGGTCGCTCCTGCTATAATGATATCAGGGCCCACCGTATTGGCCATCCTGGCAAATGTGGCTGCTTTGGTTTTTGCTGCATTGAACTGGACCAAATTTCTGTCGGCCCAAGTTCGAACTTTCTGCAGATCTTGATTTATTGTTGTAATCTGCTCCTGTCAGCGGTGATAAGTCTCAGCCGCTGGTAAAGGTTTTTCTGATCTAAATTGGGAGACAAGAGTACTGTCACCTGCAAAACTGTAAACAGGATTGATTATTGGTTTCGGTCAGCAGGTCATAATATAGGTGAGAAACAAAGTTGGTAAAAGTATTGTGGTCTGAGGCACTCCTGAATTATTGGTGAATGTGTTTGAGATATGTGCATCAATTGCAACGTGCATAGATCGGTTCTCAAGGAAACTGGCAAGCCAGCTACAGAGAGACGCTCGCAGGTCGAAGGACGGCAATTTGTTGAGCAATCCGTCATGTCAAATGCCTTCGAAATATCCAACGCAACCGCTTGAGATTCTCCGCGGTTCTCAATTGTCCTACTCCATATATGAGTGACATAGGCCAATAATATACCTCCTGTCTATCTCTGTTTGCGGAAGCCGTATTGGTTATCGCTAATTATTTGGTTGCTCTCGAAGTACTTGGGTAGATGCTGATTGACTACACGTTCCATGACTTTGGAGATTATTAGAAGCAAAGCAATTGGGCGATAGTTTGAGGCGTGGTTTTTTGCCTATTTTGAAACAGGTTGTACTCGAGCGACTTTCCAAGAAGATGGGTACATCCCTTTTCGGTAAGACAGAGAAAAACGTCTCGAAAAATGGGTGTTAGTTTATCGGTGCACTTTTTTTAACAAGATGACAGGTACCCCATCCAGCCCTGATGCCTTTTGCGTATCTAGCTTTTTAAGGATTTTACGAATGCCACGATGGTGAAACTTAACTTCTGTCATGGTAGTGTTGATGTTGGATATGGTGGTGACAGCCCTGCCATAGGGGACGTTTAAGATTGAATGCGATGGAAATATTTCGGCGAGCATGTTTGCTTTTTTCCTTAGCTGTAGTCGCCGTCAAAGGTGGAAGAGACGTTTTTGGAAAGTTATTACTTATTGTCTTTACTACCGACCAGAAATTACTGGAGACACTTGCAAAAGTTTATTCCTAGTTCCATGATTATGTTTGTCCTTAGTTTCGTCAATCATATGTTTGCATTTTTTCTCGCTTCGGTCAAATAACTGCAACTTTCAGCGGTCCGAATTTGCTGGCAGTACTTGTAGGCATGTTGTTTCCTTCCTACGCAATACGCATCTTCTGTCGAACCAGGGCTTTCCGTTTGACGGTAACTTGATGGAATTTGGGATGTATGCTTCCATTCCTGAAGTGATTACTTCCGTAATCTCTTTGCAACAGACTAACGGGTCGTCAGTGCCAAAGCAGACGTCGAGCCAAGGAAAATCCAGGTAGAACTCTCTTAGATCGCCCAGTTTGCATAATTGTAATGCCAGATTTTACAAGGCAACAGTGAATCCTTCTGTAGGTGTGGCAGTTTACAAACCGTTGTAATAAATTTGTGGTCGAAAGTACCTAATGGCGGACCAACTGTAGTTGTGTACTGGTCAGTATTTGTGGTTAGAAAAAGATCTATGGGGGCGGCAAATTTACCCCTCTCTGAGATCCGAGTTAGTTGAAATACAATTTGAGTAAGCCCGCAGCTGATGGCAAATGCTTCACCTTCTCTACCTTTGTTGTCGGTCTTCTTGTGATGTTTCAGCCAGTTGGTGTTATGGGCATTGAAATCTCCCAGAATGACTATTTCTGAATTGGGGTGGTCGACCTATATTGAATCAATGTTATGAACTTTGTTAACAGTGGCATTTGGCATGGAACTTGAGCCACATGACGTCAAAGTTGTTGGGTTCGAATGTTTCCTCGTGACGAAACTTCGCTTCGGATAAAACGGCATATTCCGACCTTATGCCTTAATCGGAAGTGTAGGTCGTAACCAGGGGAGAGGTAGTTCACTGTTTTTGTTGTAGAATATACTGCTCTGTAAGAGCTAGTATGTGTGGTTTGTGTGTAGATGTTGGGCATGTTGGTGTACCGAAATAATGTTTGTATTTGGGCATCTTATGTTGCATAAATCTATTCTAATTTGGTTCGGTATCCTTGCTGCCTGAAACGTTGCACGACGGGTCCCCAGTGCCACCCGAAGCCCGGAGATCCGAAAGGCTGAAGGCGGAATGTTTTGATCCTGGGAGCACCATCATATCCATATATTCCTACTTTGAAACCCGGAACCACCAGCGCGGAAGCGGAACGTCATCTGGAAAAACCACTTAGCGCTTCCCAGTTCTGGTGGGGTTGTCCTTCACCGGACGATGCGTGTAGGCTTATGCTTCTACCACCGAGGGCCGCTTCTACTGGAAGCATCGGCCTTACACTTATTATTTTGGTGGTCCCTAGTCTGAAAGGGGTGAGAATGGGATTTGTTGGGCAATTCCCACGGGATCAGCTCCAGACTTTGTACTTTGGTGTTCTCCAGCCTGGAGGAGGACGATGAGATTTGATGGGCTGCACCCTGTTCCTCGTATTACAAAATTTAGTGGTGCCTTCGCCTAACTGTCTACGCATGATCCAGATCTATAAGTATTGACACCGTTGGGTGAACCAGGCATATTGACCGGTGGTTAAGCAATTAACTAATCGCGTAACAAATGAAGGCATGAAAATTGAGGTTAACAGCTAGCATGGTTAGCTAAAGTTAAACACACCACAGCAAGTTTTATTAATTTCTAGTACCTGGGACACATTTTTAAAGCAGGAAGATATCACTTATTTCTTATTATTACAGATAGATGACGAATGTAGGGAAAAAGATGTACGAGTAAGACGAGATTCGTGGCTGAAATATCTGAGAGACTGGCATAGATGCCCAATAATAATCTTTTTAGATTAGCGACGTCCAAAATTCAAGTTGCTTTCAGAGTGAAGACGGCACTTAAAAAGGAAGGAACATTTGTAGAGTGGTTCATTTATTCCCCGTGCAGTTTCGGGTCAGCCCAAAATCAAATATTTTTTGCAGAATTTAAAGGACATATTGATGTCCTTTAAATTCCAAATTTTTTTATTTTTTAAACTCATTATCTTAACTATAAAAGCAAATATATACGACGTGTTTGTGTGGATTTCGCAAATAATTCTATTAATTTTGACTTGGATTATTCTAAATTGGCTCATTTTCTACACGTGAGTAAATTTCTCAACAAAAAATTGCTATGTATAAAATAAAGATTATTTCGTTATTTCGTTATAACCTCAATATCGAATCTAAATTACAACGCAAAAGAATACTGCTTACTTTTAATCCTCTTTAATAAGAGATCTATGTCCCTGCACTATTACATGTATTTTTATTTAAATTTTTAACATAAACTATTTTTTAATAGCGAGAATACATTTAACAATTTACGCATATTTTCATGAATACATCACGGGTACTCCCATCAGCATTTATCACGGCAGCGCTCACGTGGAGTATTTAGATAACCCAGTTTAATTTTATCTGATAAAAGTATAAATTTGGCAACATATTACTAATTATGTAAAAGCACACTGATTTATATACTTTACAATATAAAATAAAACATTATAAGTACAAAATAGTTATTTTTGTTACAAGTACCTAAAATAAAGTTTTTCAGGACGAATCATTGCTGTTCTCCGGACGAGGCGTTATTCTTTCCTATACAGTGTGGACTCGTAGATTCGCCAGCAACTGCTCGTGTTAAGGGATCTTAAATATCTATATCTCTAACTTCAAAATCAAGATCTGCGTCTAGCTCACTATGTGTTCACTCATTTTGTACTTCAACAGATCGTCGGGAGCTTCACCACCTCCTCCTTCTCAAGTTCCTCACAACTGTTCTGGTCCTTTGCTTAATCGTTTTTCCATGTTTTAACCGTTTTAACAATATATATTTAAATAATGCCACTTTTATGTTATAAAGCACATATACCAAAAATGTTGCACGAGCACTCCGCACGGGCTATTCAAATACATTAAATACGTTTAATAGCGTATTTCCTAAACGTAAGCCATGCGGATGTGGTATTAAAATAGTCTGCGCGAGTACTGATGGGCTTTAATATTATCGTTGTAGAATTTTGTAACTAAAATCTATTTAATTTATAATTAAACTGCGTTGCTAGTAGTCGATTAGTACCATCAAACACCTTATTGATTGCGGCTTTTAAAAACTGGCTAATTCATTATCCAACGAAGTGTAATTAATCTTGATGAGCTAGTTAAAATTATAATTATAAGGAAGAAATAATGAATGTTCAAGACAAACTGCAGGTGCCTTAAATGAATGATAATCCTGACAAACATTTAATTTAAAGATGTGTTTTAGGATTAATTGCAGTTCTAGATGAACAGTGTCAAACGGAAATACTGGGATATTAATTTTATTCATTAATTAAAATAGCTTCTATTTTGCATATATTAATCAGTAGGCTCTTAAGAAAAATAAGTTGCACTCCTTTATATTTCAGCTATTTCATGAACTGGAAGTTAAACAATTTTCCAAAGAAAATTGCCTGACATTTTAAGAATATGGCTCCCCACTACATTACGGGCCTTACTTTTGATCAGTATTTTAAATGTGTCAATATCTATATGACATTACTATATATATCGTATTAATAATTCAAAACACTGATTAGATTAGCAGTGACCATTCGGAGTTCGAAGTAGTAACCCAAGTATCTGCGCTAGTCTTGTTAGTATGTATCATCATGAGAAATTGCAAGCATGGTTATTGGTACTGTTAATACTCAACGCGCGTCGAATGTAAATGTTGTGTTTCGGAATTTTTCTAGTTTCTCATACACATTTAAAGTCTCTAGTTCAGCAGCAATTCGCCTTAAGAAAACTGTGATAATATCCACTAATAACCACCTGGACTTTATGCTATCCGTAATGTGCAAAATCCGTTTAGTGAACTCTGGTGTCAGTAATCAGCAAACCCTGTAGCATTTTTATATCAAATACAATAATATAAGTCATCATTTTTGATCGTTCTAACGCCGAAAAAGTCTCGAAAATCGACAAAATTGAGACAACATTTCGATAGGGAATTTTTAAAAGAAAAAGTCTTTAAATGGTTCTCTGTTTCGGAAACATTTACAGGGAAAAAGTAAAAGCATCCATTTATAGGTAAAAAATAAGGTTTTTAATAGCTTATTTCTCGAAAAGTATATTTTTTTAAGGAAAGCCGATTACCTGACGAGAAACAACCCCCTAAACTATTTTAGAAGGCACTTTGGAAATGATCCAGAGTGAGCTAGATAAATTTAGACATTTCTCCATTTTGAGTTTTGACACACCACTTAATATTTTATTACAGAAAATCCGAACAATCTACGAACTAACCAAACTTTCGTATATTTAAGAGGATATATATGAGCAGAACATACCAAAATCGCAAAGATCCTATTGAAAATGACGATTTAGTGATTTTTTCGATTTTCGGTTTAAAAAATCTAATTTAATCGTACATGCCAGCAGAGCAATTTTTAAGAAGTCAAGCTCAGATTCTTAAACCTCGTGATTTCTGCTATGAAAACGTTTTATAACAATTTTCCGTATGAGATCGGAAAATTTCACGAATCTGAATAGATGGATTTGCTTATATATCTTCCAATATTTTGACGTGGCGTTTAAATTAAAATATGTAGATTTCTACATTTAAATACTAAATAATTTACACACATGCTTTGTCAAAATTGCGTATTGACGGTTTAGCAATATGTTATGCTAATGACAGCCATCTTTATCTCGGGAGAAGACTGGAAAAGTGTAAAGAGTAAAACAATAAATAGCTTAATAAGGATAAAGAACTGGCTACAAACATATAAGCTGACATTGAACTTAGCAAAAACGAACTATATAGCTGTCTCCCTTTCCAATGTGAACAGACCGTTATATGACAGGATTGTTGTTGATAAACATTGTATCCAAGAAGCATCATCTACAAAATGTCTTGGTATTAATATTGATAAATTTCTGAAGTTGCAGCCTCACAGTGATTATCTTTCAAACAAAACTCCTAAATTTGTTCACAGGCTCTATTTATTAGGAGAATTTCTAAAAAAAAATCTAATTATCAGATATGGAATTTTAGTAACATAAAAAAATAGATTGTGTCGTACCCATTTGCTTCTTAATGAGGACATTCGTAATATTAGAGCAATATATGTATCAACGGTCTGCTCATATATGCACGCTCATCCAAATTTGCAACTGTTTTAGCATAAATATGACACACGAACTAGAATAGACCGACAAATAAAAATCATCATAATCTCAACCTATGATCACATGTTTTCAATGACTTTCTCTTGGAATATTTTCCTTAATTCTTGCTATTATGGTAAGATAAAATATATATCTCGATGTAGGTGAATCTGGGCTGGAATGGGCTGAATCTAATGCAAAATACCCATATGTGCCTTAGGCTACATCTAGGTGTTTAAATACTGAGATTTCTTAGGTGCTTCTTTAAGAAGCATCATTTATAAATATGTAATATTTTTGATGTATGTAATTGATATTATGTGTAATATGATTATTGCTATGGATATGAAATGTTACTAATTCCAGGTGGTAATTTAATGGTGCTTTTACCTTGGTATTTTTTTATTAGTGTTATTGTACATTTATTATTATAATGGGTTTCGACTCGTGAAATAAAATTAAAATGCATGAAATCCCATTAGAAACGATTTGAATCCGGAAAATTGATCAGGATCATGACTAGAGGCAGTTCCTGGTTCCTGGTGGATTTAATGGCATATTTCGAAGCAAGGTTTTACTTTTAGCATATCAAGGCGTATAGTTTTTATGGTAAGTAACTACATTTATTTGCCTAAAATCTCATTTAAAACAATATGAAGATGGAAAATGGGCCATGATCGGAGAATATGGACGTTTTTCAAGCGATAAGCAGCAGTTTCTGCTGATTTTGTGCGAGATTTCGAAGTAAAATTTTACTTTAATCTTAATCACAACGATTATGTATGCATTTTTACAACTAACGATACAAGATTTGCGAGCTCCTATGTTTCAACAACGATATTAGATATTACATATATAAGACATAATCCTTAAAGGTCAAGCCTTTGCCCCAGATAAACCCACACCAGATGCGAAACCTCCCGCCTAACGCATGAAACAAGAATTCGTTTAAAGCTCCGCCTCCTTGGGATGGCCAGCCATTCCAAGAAATAGTCAGGGCAAGCTCTAGTGTGATTCTAAATGCGAGCCACGCGAGTCTTTTGGCTTAGTTCGAGAGCGTTACGAAAAATAATTAATCTTAATTTTATTTTCGTTAAAAATGCCTGGTTATAAGTGCCTTTATTTGAATTGTTCTACTAGAAGCGGTGGCGAAAAATCATTATTTTAATTACACCGCGATCCTGAAAGGTATGTATAAATGTTGTTTAATGCACAGTCCAGCACACTTATTTCCAAAATTATTGCATATTCTAAAATCGAATGAGCAAGAAATTCAATTAAATCTAAAAACTGGCAGATACATAACCAAAAGCACCAAAACGGGCTAAAACGTATCGGAACAGTTTACAAAAATTAAAGTAAGTCAAAATTAACCAAAACGAACCGAATTTTAGCGACTAACAACAAACATTAAATTTAATTATAACGTATCGGAACCGGTACAAGTGACTACAATAATTTGGAACTAATTGAAAGTAACCGAAATTTGATTGGATGACTAACCAAAACCAACCAAAGGTAACTAAGAGCGTCAAAACGGGCTAAAACTTATCAGAACAGATTATAAATGTTAAGTTAACCCAAACTAACCAAAATGTACCGAATTTTGGCGACTAACCATAACTAACCAAACACATTAAAATTGCTTATAACGTACCGAAACTGATTCAAATAAATAAAATATATTAAAACTAACTGATCTTTACAGAAAGTTGATTGAACGGCTCACTAACCAAAACGGGCTAAAATGCATCGAAACAGATTAAAAATATTGATGTAAGTTCAAACTAACCCAAATTAGTCGAATTTAAACTAACCAAAAACATTAAAAATGCTTATAACGTCTCGGTACCGGAAATTAATAAAATAAATTGGAACTAACTGAATTTTTCCTAAAGTTGATTGAACGACTAACCAAACGTAAGTAAAAGCATCATATCGGGCTAAAACGTATCGAAATAGATTAAAAATATTAAAACTAACCCAAATTAACCGAATTTTGGTGACTAACCAAAAATAGCCAAACACACTAATTTAGTTTATAACGTATCGGAACTGGTTAAAATGATTAAAATAAATTATTACTAACTGGAACTAACTGGTAGTTGATTGAACGACTTACCAAAAGCACCAATAAGGGCTAAAACATATCGGAACATATTAAAAATATTAAGGTAAGTTGAAATTAAATTTAATTAACCGAATTTTTGCGACTAATTAAAGTTAACCAAAACATTAAAATTGGTTATGACATATCGGATCCGGTTCAAATGACTGAAATAAATTAAAACTAACGAAAACTAACCGAAAACTGATTGAATGACTAACTAAAACTAATCAAAATTAACCATCAACACCAAAAAAGCTAAAATATCGGAACTGATTAAAGGTAATAAAATAAGTAACTAACCCAAATTAACCGAATTTTGGCGACTAGCTAAAGTGAACCAAAGCATTAAAATTGGTTATAACGTATCGGATCCGGTTCAAATGACTGAAATAAATTAAAACTAACTAAAACTAACCGAAAGCTGACTGAATGACTAACCAAAATTAATTAATAGTTACCATACACACCAAAAAGGGCTAAACCTATCGGAACTGATTAAAAGTATTAAAATAAGTAACTAACCCAAATTAACTGAATTTTGGCGACTAACAAAAAATAATCAAAAACGTTTGAAACTGGTTATAACGTATCTATCGGAACCTGTTCAATTGACTAAAATAAATTGGATTGGAACTGGCTGAAAGTAACCGAATATCGATTGAATGACTAACTAAAACTAACCGAAAGTAACTAAAAGCACCAAAACGGTATAAAACGTATCGAAATAGATTAAAACTATGGAAATAAGGTAAAACTAATACAAATTAACCGAATTTTGGTGACTAACCAAAAACACTAAAATTGCCTATTAGATACGTATCGGAAGGTTAATTTCATTTAACTTTATTTTATTTTGCCATTTGAAGCGGCTCCAATTTTAGTTTTTTTTTGTTAGTATTGATTTGTCATTCAATCAACTTTCAGTTAGTTCCAATTTATTTTCGTGGTTTGAACCGGTTGCGATACGTCATAACCAGTTTATATGTTTTCGATCCATTTAAGTTAGTCACCAGACTTTGGTTAAATTCAACTTACTTTAATATTTTTAATCTGTGCCGATACGTTAGCCCTTTTTGGTGTTTTTGGATAGTTTTGGTTAGTCGTTCAATCAATTTCCGGTTGATTGCCGTAAGTCTTAAATTATTTTAGTAATTTGAACCAGTTCCGATACGTTATAACCAATTTTAATGTTTTTGGTTAGTTTAGGTTAGTCGCCAATATTCGGTTAATTTGGGTTAGTTTAAGATTATGAATCTGTTTGGATACATTTTAGCCCGTTTTGGTGCTTTTATTTGCTTTTGGTTAGTTATTCAATCGACTTTCGGTTACTTTTAGCTTCAGCTAGTTCCAATTTATATTAGTCGTTTGAATCGGTTCCGATATGTTTTAATCAAATTTAATATTTTTGGTTAGTACTTAAAATTTGACTCGTTTTGGTTGGATTTAACTTATTTTAATGTTTGTAACCTGTTCCGATACGTTTTAGCTCGTTTTGGTGCTTTTGGATACTTTTGGTTAGTCGTTCAATCAACTCTCGGTTAGTTTCACTTAGTTCCAATTTATTTTAGTCATTTGAACCAATTCCGATACCTTATGATCAAATTTAAGTTTAAATAAACAAACTAACACGATCTCTCACGCGTACGACGTCATGTGGCAAATGTAGCATGTACTTTTTCACCACAGAAACCGTTTCAATATTAAGATAACCTTAAATCGGCATACATTAAAGCGCATTAAGGGAATTTCTGTAAAAAAGTCTGAGCAGCCATAATAACACAAGATTTCCATGACCGCCTGTTGGGAAAAAAGAAAGTGAATGGCTATTGCAAATTTTTATTTTTCCTGAACCAGTCCACTAACAAAACACGTTTATATTTAATTGGTGCAGACCAACTATTTTAATTTTGAAGAACAATTCTATAATCATACTCAGATTATTTGGTGCAGACCGCGTATAACCACCACGTCAAGGTTAAAGTTGGCTGGCGAGGAATTTGCCGATCTTTTGCATCTGGTGTGGGTTTATCTGGGCCTTTGCCACGGGCGCGCAGTATCGGTCAGCGCCTCCCACCCAGCAGCTGCACATAGCGAATAGCCAAAATGTGATTGGCATAGCAGCCCACATAATACTCAATTTTGGGCGCGCCTATAATAAAACATTTACATCATTCTATCAATCTAATATTGTCAAAAGTACATTTTATGTCCAACAAATTTATTCAGATAATATTCAAGGAAACTAAACACAGTAAAGTTTCTGTTTAATTCGTCTAATTATTGCTAAAACCTCTAAATTATATATCCAATGAACTGAGTACTATCATAAAGACGTTTTCTATGTGCCGCTTAGACAGACACTTCGTTTCTAAGGGAAAGCAGGAAAAGACACATTTAATAGTTCCCAAAAAAGATAGCTTGAAACTACCAGACCGAAACACTAAAGGTTTAATGAATTGAGAAAACTTAAGAATTCGAAGAAAAGTTTTCCCTTCCATCCCATATTTATTTTCCTTTATATAAGTAACTAGAGAAACTTATCTCGTTTGTGTTGTGTTATATAATCGAACTTTATAGATAACGTTTTTTAAAACGGAATAAACTAAAATTAGGAACTAGATACATTTTTGACATTATCTACACTGAAAATATAGATTTTATTTTATTTTATTCCAGAGTTTTAAAATTTTTACAAAAATAACTCATTGGTGACGATGTTTAGAAATACTTTTATGACACACAGCAATCAATAACTTGCCTCTAGTTCAGATTTTCCACCACAGTTAATATTGATGTGTTAAATAATATAAAGCATAAAAAATACTTTAATAATTTATGCTTTAATATAGTATACGGTTTAGTGACATGTCAGAGAATGTCTCCATCATATTTTTACAAAAAAAATAAAATAATTTTTATAGAAGGATCTACTTCTTAAAAGAACACGAATGACATTATTCTAAATAAAATTTTGATACATGGCATAATATTTTTAAATTACGAATTTTGTTAAAAATAATTACGTTGGAGTTTGGAACCTTCGGCAAATGCACTAAAACACAGTTTTATTCACAATACCGAAACATAATTTTTGCACTCGACGCGCGTTTCGCTAACCATGTTAGCATGATCAGGAGATGATCAAAACTAAAACCGCCATCATCTCCTGATGATGCTAACATGGTTAGCGAAACGCGCGTCGAGTGCAAAAATTCTGTTTCGGTATTGTGGATAAAACTGTGTTTTAGTAAAAAATAATTATACAAAACTAAGTTTTTAAGAGACTCAGAAATGTCACTTTAATTTAGGTTTTGAGATATGGATTCTTGCATGGCATACGGAGGCGCCGAAACTTGTAATCGCTCGCTGGCGGGAAAAATAAGAATTTAAAAATTATTAAAATTAATGGATAGTCCTGGGTCGTTATTCTGGATTTAGAAATCTACTCTCGGTATAAATAAAAGATTTTGGCATTTTGTCAAGATTATACATTTTCAAACGTTAAAAACCATACAATAGAATTTGTGCAAAAATATTTTATTATAGCATAGTTTTTCCGGGGTAGCACTGAAAGCTGTCGACGCTCGGCTATGTATAACGCGTCACGCATTAACACTCAAAGTTGTAAACTGTAGTCGCTCGGCTATGTAACGCTCAGTTAGGAAGTGAAAACCTATTTAGGAGCGTTCAGCAAAGTTTTTCCTATTTTCTCGAACAGCTGCAAGTGGAAATCTGAGGTTTAACACGTTTTTAGTCAACACTTATTTTTCGTTTGCGATTTTTTTAAATTTTGCGTTGATACATGATTACTACCGAAAAAATTAAACAATTTTGATGAAATTTTCTGAACACGTACTTTTTAATCATCTTTCAAATCCTGTTGTAACTGGAAAAAAAGCCGCAAGGATCAAAAGGGGTGAGATGAGAGTTCCATAAGGAATTTCTAGGAGCAAAATATCTGTTCAAAAATGATGGGGAAAATGTATTCTTCGGGGAAAATATAACAACATTAATTTCCAGGCTAAGAAAATAAAAGTTTTTTTTTGAAAAGTATTTTTTATGGAAGAGCCAATTACTATATTAGAAAAAACTTTAGAAATTATTATCCTTTTTATGTGGCGGGAAGCCACTGGCGATGGCGGTTCCGCCCCATCAGTCAACACCAGAGCGGTTTTTGGACAAGTAGAAGTTTCTCGTTTTGGTTTAAAGTGGTTTTGTTTTAGTGTAGCATTTAATATATTTATCTATGCAGTATATATTTGGATGTGAAACGTGAAACTATAGTATGTCAAGGAGACGGCAGACTCATACTCCTCACAGCCTTTTTCCCACAATGAGGGGCAACTTTGGATCAACTGGATCATTTGGTCCGTATCCATAATGAATCCAGATAATAATACAACACGAAACACAAAGTTCAGTTACAACTACCAAATGGCGTAAAATAGGATGGTCTACCACCACTCAACATTCCGCATTACCTAGTGTGCCGATGCCCATTTGATACTGTGATGTTTTGCCAGTTCGGCGGCCTGTCCCCTCCGGCTTGCTGTGACTTATGTGCCTCGTCCACTTTTATTTTTTGTTTTGGGTGTTTGCGGCCCGCCACCGCCAGGCGACGTCCCGCCACCGCTCCCGCCAAGTGTGTCACCGACCTTAGCGTACGTGCCAGCCCACGCTTAGCTATTTTCAAAAATTTAATCTCGGATTCATAAACCTCCTGATCTTGACAATAAAATAACAATTTTCTTTATGAGATTGGGGATTCAACCAACTAAACAAACGTCTTGGTTCAATTTTCCTGAATAGTACTGAATAATGTGTATTTCTAAAATATAATAGTAAGTGCTCATATAACTTAACACTTTCATAAGTAAATAAGTGAACCATTACATTAAGCGACTGTTTGTTAATAACTAATCTGGAAATTAGCGCGTCTGATACTGTGGCGCATAATAAATCACCTTACACTGCGTCAAGAACGAATAAACATGATAACATGACGAAATAAATAAGGGCCTGCTATGATCCGTTTTATAATTCAAACACGCTGAGTTACACGAACACTGTTCAGTGCTCGTGTAACTCTGCCTGTTTGAGTTATAAAACGGATCATAGCCATACCTCAATTGTAAGTTAACCAGCAAATACACCATTCTGGCTGGCAGACGCTCAACACAGCTCAATAGAGATACATTTGAGCGCAAATCATGCAGAGGTCAGATTAGTGTTTAAATTGGGAATATGTACGTTAATTCGTTAAGTTCGTTAAGTGTTATTCTTAAAAATGTAACTAAGAGTTTAGATTAAATGATCTGATTGTCCAAGTCGATAGAGCTCGTGGTAAACTTAAGCCCTAAAGAACCATGCGGCTCTTTAAGAACACTCATCTCCCCAAGTCGCGATTTAAAAAAAAATAAGCAATATTTATTTCGCAAGCCTCTTAACGATAAAAGCGAAGAAGCCGAAGGATATAGGAATGAAGTAGAGACCAAATAAATTAGAGGACGAAACCATTATTCTAGTGATTAGTGTAACTGGTGGCAACCAGTATAAAAGCATTATTTTCTAACTGAACAACCCAACATAGAATCGTTGTTACAGAATCCGTAGATAAAACCGTCAATGTTGCTAATAACTTCTTAGAAAGCAGCACCTGAATAATACTATAATCAAACTTATATGATAAGTTAAGAAGTTTTACAGATATTTTCCAACACCCTTAATCAATAAATTTAAAGCCTCCGAAATGTTTTCTTTATTCAAGATCTTCAAAATATTCATTTGGGTATCTGAAAAAGTTGGACCACTTTTACCTCATTTGCAATTTCAAGTTTTCAGGTGGCTGTTTAATAACCTTGATTTATAAGACTCCACCACTTGTATTAAACAAATCAACTTCTTTTTACCTCAATCAAATCATTTTGACATATTTTCCAAACTGTGTGATTCTTTCTTAAAAAAGTAGGCGAATTCATTTATCTAACCTTTCATTTAGTGTATCTACCATGTTCTTCTCAAATTCATAAACACTTTCTTCAAATTTCAGTGTTTTGCGTATTTTCTACACAATAGCACCCTGATCCTGATTTCTCCTTTCTGGTTTTCTATTAATTCTTATGAACTACTAAACTTTCAAAATCTCCTGTATATCTAGCAAACTGGTTTTCCAATTCATGATTTAACCTATTACTCCTCAAGCAACAACTACAACAAATCATTTTATTCTTACATAATTCTTTATATGTTTTAAAGCATCTGTCAAGACAGCAACAGATATTTTCAAATAATCAACACAACTTCTAAACTCAAACTTAGAATCCATGTTAGATGTTGGCGACAAGAATAAACACAGATAAAATATCGTGAAGACGACTAACAACGACACAATTTCTTTTCCTATAGCCATAAATAATGGAATTCCCTAAGAAACCAGTTCAATACACCTTCAATGCATACTTAACTGATATTGAGTATCTAAACTAGGATATGACGTTTTTTCTTGTTTTTTTTTCACTATTCAACATTAAATTTAAAATATTTCCAGATTTTAACTGTTAATTATACACCAAACCTAACGAAAAATTGAAAAATGTATTAATTAAAAGAGTGCTAAAGTGTCGTTAATTCTAAGCACATTGTTTATAACAAAATCACATATACTGGTGAAGGTATATTTATTGTTTCACTGTATACATTAATGCTTATCAGATAAGATAAAATTATACTACTTTGTCAGGATAAAGAAGTGATTTTATTATTGCTTAAAACCATAAAGAAGGGCGTGGTATCTTAATTAACCAATTTTAATAAACTGTATTACTATAGGGTGGTGAGAGGAATTGAAACATGTAATCGGTTTGATATAATTTAATAATGCAGGTGTAAATTGCATTTAGATATTATAGATATAAATAAACAGCGTTTTCTATGTCAAATAGAAATTATATATGTACAATTCTTAGACTAATACTTCCAATCATTCGTTCATTCATGCATACAACTAATGTTACAAAAGGTTTCTTAATTATTAATATCTAGTAAAAAGTCTTGATTGTTTGATTTAAAAATGAGTTTTCTATCTTTCTTATTTTTATACTTTTAGTTCTCCAACTTAGTAACGTTCACACAGCGTACATTTGCACCTTGACTCTGCTTCAACGGGGAGAGATTTTACTTAGTTACTTTCCAACTTAATTTTTGTTTTTACGGAAAGCATACATCCAGCTTTTCACCTTGCGAACAGCAACTTAGCTGTTGCTCGAGTGAGTATTTTAACTGTACTGAAATATGATCTTTCTTACAATTTCGAGAGGGACAATAACGCAAGAAAGCTACGCGTCGGTTTTTATCTGAGAGGGGGAAAACATCTTCTTTCTTTCTTTGACAGACTATTTTCACAATGCTGATTTAGACAAAAATATATTGAATTGAACACGATTAAGAACGATTTCCATTACGAGTGAAAGTTTGCTATATTGTAGTCTATTATACCGACAGTACTAGTGTACAGGCTCGAACTAAGGGATCGTCCGTCCAGGTTTGGACTAAGGGGTTTTGAAGAACTGGCATATGCTAATTTAAATGCACAAATTGGGTTGTACCCGTGGTGAAATAAATCTATTTTGTTTAATAACGATTTATTCATGCTGCATACATACAGGGTGTTATCACCAAACTATACGGTGAAAAACGATAGTTTCTACACGTGTTAGGGTGTTTCCCCAACATATTCCCCCGCCATGAAGATCCCATCTTCATTAACAAGAAAGAGAGAGTAAAAACTCCACCTGAGAAATAAATACAATCTATTTACAGAACGAAACAAAATAATTTCTTTAAGAATTAAAGTGAACGACGGCAACACCGCCTAGGGGTGTATTCTATTCAGAAACACAAACAAAATAATACCGCTTTAAGTATTGAAGGGAATGACGGCAACACCGCCTTGACTTATCAACAGACGACAAACAGAGAATACTTTTTTAAGTATAATGTGAACGATGGCAACACCGCCTGGGGTTTATTAGGACACGCAGAAATCTTAAAACACGCTAATTAACACGCAGAATATTCCTTTAAACACGCTGAAAGAACGCGCGTTAATAGAGAGTGCATTTCGCAAAGTACCTACAACATATAACATAATCTCAATTACATTAAATTATCAATCATTGAGTATTGTCATACTCGGGTAAAAGACGGTAAAACTTGGTTATAATACAAACGAGGATTCCGTTTTCTAGCACTAGAGAATGAGTCATACAGTTTTTTATGCTCAAAAGGTGGCATGAGGGGTAAAATAACTAAATTATTGAGAGAGTGTTGTTCAGAGGATTGAACACACAAAGAGAGAGGGACACCACCGTACACGTCTCTACGTGCAGGGTTATCAACACTAAGAGGAATTGAACGATTGTTCAAACATACATCTCTGCGTGCAGGATTATATACACTGAGAGGAAGAGTTGAACTATTATTTAAACATACACCACCGTACACGTCTCTACATGCAGGGCTATATACACTGAGATGAGTTGAACTATTGTTCAAACGAGGATTGAAAACAGGAGCGTTTCCTGCAATTGCCCATCCTAAATGAGTATTTTGCTAGACAGGGAGGTTCTTACCTAAACTATATACACCATTTAATATCAAATCATAGTAGAGATCAGTACCGATCACCATATCGATGTCTAAGGAGGAAGCATAATGCGGATCACTTAACCTAAACTGACTGGGGATATTGATTTTAGCTTCATCAATGGGGACTTGCGGAAGCTTGCAAGTTATGTTCTCGAGTACAGCGCAAGTCACCTTAAAACTTCTGATATGATACACATTAGAGTATAACCTCATATCAACCATTTTATTCGACTTCATACTGCCTTGAGAGATTCCACTTATGTGAAGTGATTTGTTGTAGGGAACGTAGTTTAACTTCTTTACGAGCTGATTGGTTACAAAAGAGTTCTGACTTGCAGAATCTAAGAGAACTTTCGCTTGAACAGGACGTACATTAGCAGCAAACAGAGTTACACGGGCTGTAGCTAACAAAACATGAGAATTATTATTCGAGAGAGTTGATAAGTTTAATGAATGTGTATGTGGTGACTGACTTTCTGCATTTGCATTAAAACGAGGGCCTCTATTTTGAGGTATCAAAGGGGGAGCTCTGTTTTGAGGCATCTAAGAGGGATCTATATTCTGAGATATTTGAGGGGGATCTCTATTTTGAGACATCTAAGGGGGGGCTCTATTCAGAGGCATCTGAGGGGGGTCTCTATTCTGAGATATCTGACAGGAATACCTGTCCTGAGATATTTGAGGGGTTAGGGTATCATGCTCTCTAAAGAGACATGACTGACTTCTGTCGAGAGAGTGCCTATTTATAGGCTGATCAATTTGAGTACCGTGGGCTGCTGAGTTTTGATTATCAAAAACATTATCTTGAAATGAGGGAGAACTATGGCCATTGAAACCATATTGAGGTGTCTGTACTTGAGAGTTATGCAAAAAAGTGTGATGCTTCTGAGCGCACAAAGAACATCCTCTGGTGGAGGTACATTTACTTCTCGAGTGACTAGTACCGAGACAGTTGAAGCAAAGTTTTTTACTTTGAACAAATTTCTGCTTATCAGGCAAGTTTAACTTTCTAAAGGTTGCACAAGAATATATTTTTTATGAGAATTTAGATTACAAAAACAGCAAAGAGCTGATTGCTTTTGTTGCCTTACATGCAACGAGACTTCGTTTGTAGGATTTTTCTGAGTACTGTCTATAGATGACAAGTTTTCTAGAATGGTACACCTTTTGTATAAGAAATCAAGAAATTGAGTAAGGTGTGGCAACATGTTTATATCTCGTTCTATTTCAAAGGCTTTATGAGTGCCAAAATCTAATTTTTTCTCAAAAGAATAAATTAAGAGAAATTCCCATAGTTCTTTGTAAGAATAGTTAAGGTTGTTAATTAAATCAAGATTTTTCTTTAGATCAGTTACAAATTGTCTCAAATTAGGACCAGTACATTTGACAACAGAGTCTATTTCTAATAGTGAAATGAATTGAGCGTTAATCACTGACAATTTATTGTCATATCTCTCTTTTAATAAGTTAATTGCAACTTCAAAGTTATCATTCGTTGCGAGTAAGCTTTCAATAATTTTTAGAGGTTCGTCTCTCAAAAATTACTTTAAATACATACATTTTTGTATGTCATTTAGTGAGGTGTTATCTGTGATTAATGTATCAAACAATTGAATGAAAGAGTTCCATTTAGAAATTTTACCATTAAAAGGATTGATCTTTATCTCTGGTAATCTTACAGAAGGGGGAGGGGAGCTCTGCTGAACTACACATTGAGGATTTGGAACAACTTGAGTGGGTATAGTTAACTTCTTAATACGATTTTGCATCTGAATCAATAAGTGATCGCTAGTCTGTTCTACTTCCTCACGAATCTCAGTGTCAAGTGTTTCCTCATTGGGGATACATTCAATCAAGTCATGAATTTGCTAATACTTGCTGAAGGCAAGCTCTAATCTATCGCGTTTTAAAATAAAATGCTCAACTTCATTCTCTTTGTCTGCATTTGCTTGCATCCAACTACTTATCCGTGTGATTTTACCCTTGACACTAGTTCGCTGTGTTTTCAATTGCTCATACGTCATTGTGAAATATTTTTAAAAATACACAGTGCATATATATGACAATATCAATGAGGAAATAAACACAGTACACAAGTCTTTATTATCAGTCAATTACAGAGTTTCGTACAACTTACCACGAAAGTCTTTCACGTTTTGAGCGGCCCTGGTAGTGTCTAGAGTCCTGCTGGTTGCAGGAAGTTCATCGATTTACAAAAAATGGTGCGACAAAGAGTTACAGTAAATACTTAATTCAATTGACAGTAAACAATAACTAACTACATCAATATGACAACAAATCAAATCAAATATTTCAAATCCTTTTTTACACGTTTCAATTCAAATTTTCGAAGGACCTTAAGAATTTAGCTCGAAGGAGCTCAATTTTAATTATCCGGCTCGATCGGATCAAATTTATGATCCGGAGAGCAAATTTATTTTTAAATTTATGAAAATATCCGGCGCTCGAATGCGACCAAATTTGTAGTCGGGATAAACAAGTGATTTTATTATTGCTTAAAACCATAAAGAAGGGTGTGAGGTCAAGTGTTATAATGTTGCTTAGAGGAGGGCTATACTTTTGTAGCCTTTTAATAATAAATCAATTGTAAGCAAAGAGTCTTAACTCCACAAATTAATTAATTAAAAGGAAACTGGTTTCGACTGCTAATGGGTCACAGTCATCATCAGACCATGACTAAAATTACAAGAACGTGTTTTGTAGTCTTTTCTGAAGAATAAGATCTCTTTGGTATAAGTATATGAATTGATATCGACAAGGAGGATAAGTAGACGACATCGTAAATCTACGGGGCTGGGCAATACGACCAGACCTGTTCTTGATCTGTTTCAACGATATACCACTGGAAGCTCTGGAATCCAAACATACCCTCTTTGTCAAGAGCATAACGATATCTGGTGACGATATGTAACCTGGGTGGGTAAGGGTAAAACAGTACTTTATTGGCAAAGAGACTGTTGTCGAATAGGGAGAAAACCAGTAGAATGTTTTTACGACGTTAACGTGGATCCTAGCATTACATTTTAGGGTGTCCGTCTCGGTCTGGGACACCAGCCGTTCTCAAAAACTTTACATTGATGAATGTTCTGCGAAAGGCATATTCTGGTGTCTTACACTTCCATATAGCGTTTTCGAATGAGGCATGCCTCTAAAGCTAGCTGGCTTTCTGGCCAGTAGTATAAAGCTTCATATTGACTACGGCGAATTTCGCGGATTTTTGACAGAATGTGTCAAATCCAGAGTAAAAATATTCGCTGCGGGAAATTTCAACTTTTCTGCGATGTTGTTTGTTGTTTGTCACTTGTCACGTTGTAGGTTGTCATGGAGGATGGGAGATAACTATGTGGTCGTCCAGCCGATGGTGTTCGAACCTTAAAACAAGCCATGCATGTAACAGTCTGAGCCCCCAGGAGTACATATTCGGCTCTAAAAATAGTATCTCTATCCATCAGGTGTAACTTATCTGGGATGGGTCGCCCCAACTCTAACTAAGCTGGATAGAGGTCTTTTCTGGCTGAATTTTTTCACGAAAAAGGCCAATAGAGAGATTACTACTACTACTACTTTAACCTAGAATTAATGGTTTATGTTTTGTGTATTTGTGGTTTAGCCCTTTGCACGTATAAAAAGAAAATTTAAGTGATGATGAATGCTCATCTTTACCGTAATTATTTACAAAGATATTATATAATTTCCAAATCTTCTTGAAACTCCTCAGTCTCCTGTACCTGAAAATGTTGGCACAGGGAGCTAATTGTAACCATTTTCTTACAAATGTCACAATAGATCTACAAAACACCAGAAATTATTATTTATTGGCCTTTTTATAATCTACTTTATGTTACTTGGGTATCACCATCTAGGTCTTCACATTCCATTATTATTTATTGTTTTAATTAAAATGAAAAAATCAAATTATCAACATAAAAAATAACCTAGAAGAAATGACAATAATGATAGCTGACAGAAGAAATTCGCAAAATAGTTGAAATATTTTAACTGTTTTGCGATTATTCGCGTTTTCGCGTAGACAAATTTCGCTTTTATGAGTATGGGTAAAATATGCGAATATGCGAAGTAAAAATGGCCTGTCAAAAATCCGCGAAATTCGCCCTAGTCAGTATGAAGCTTTAGACTTTATAGCTCTAGTACCCTCACGGTTGATGTTTTGGCTTGGCTTAAGGGAAGATTATAGGGACGCATTCGGGGATGGTATAACTTGCCAACGCAAATCATAATGGAAAACCTGCTTGTAAAACTGCACGGGGTTCAGTTTAGAACTGTCCAAGTTCTCCACAACTATTGTTCACGGAATAGCGTTTTGTTCCTTTATGTTAGCGGATATTTAGGTTTTGTAGCAATGACATGAATAAACTATTTAATTGTATTTTAATTTGTATTTCTGTATTTACTTGTATTTGCTTTTGCATTTGCATTTGCATTTCCATTTGCATTTGCATTTGCATTTGTATTTGCATGTGTATTTGTATTTGTATTTGTATTTATATTTGTATCTGAATTGGTATTTGTATGTGTATTTTTATTTTGCATTTATAATGTAGTTGTATTCGTATTTGTATTTTCATTTCTATTTGTATTTACATTTATATTTGTATGTATATTTGTGTTTGTGTTTGTATTTGTATTTGTATCTGTATTTGTATTTGTATTTGTATTTATATTTGTATTTGTATTTGTATTTGTATTTGTATTTGTATTTGTATTT
>MU188177.1:0-15517 GCA_016904865.1 Pissodes strobi | reverse complement strand
ATTTGTATTTGTATTTGTATTTGTATTTGTATTTGTATTTGTATTTGAATTGGTATTTGTATGTTTATTTGTATTTTGCATTTATAATGTAGTTGTATTCGTATTTGTATTTTCATTTCTATTTGTATTTACATTTATATTTGTATGTATATTTGTGTTTGTATTTGTATTTAGAATTGTATTTGTATTTGTATGTGTTTTGGTGTTAATATTTATATTTGTATTTGCATTTATTGAATTTGCATTTGTATTATTTGTATTTACTCCAATTTCGTAACTTAAAATACTACCTTTATAAACTATTTGAAACGTTTTTGTATAATTTTGACAAAATGAAAACAGTTTTGACATTAACATGTTAAAATAACGATTGTAAGTTTTTATGTGGAGAGATGTAGGTGTAATAAATTCATCTGAGCCACTAAAACTGCTGATTGCAGATTGACGAGATACTCTGGTAACTTTTCCTGGGCATACAAACTTAGATTTTTTAATGATTTAAATACGTATTTACATAATTAAATAAGCAATATTAATTACTAATTTAATCCTGAATCAGATTACTGTTAATAAAAATATGCGTCATAAATACTTGTATTTGAAAAGTACACAGCATAATCTGAAAATAAACTCTTGACCTCGTCGCCAAAGTGCTTCGAAAGCCGGGATAAAAATTCAATTCTCCATGGCCCTTTCATCTAATTTAAATCAAGTATCCTTGTCATAACCACAAACAATCAATAAATCCATTGGCGAAACCTTTTTTAGGCCATCAAGTCTATTTATCTTGAGTTTAATGGAGTCCCGTATAAACAGGCAACGAAGTGTACGTCAACGGAAATTTTTCTTTTAAAAAAGTGGCACTAATCCCGTTGGCGAGCTATTTCTCTGCTTCTTGCTTGTGTGCTTTTTGTTTCCCTTTAATCCTACCATCCGGGATCAAAAAGTGACATTTTTATTATTTGTTGTCGATGCCGCCAACACACTCTCTGCTCTAACGCTTCCTTGAGTGAAAAAGATATTAATTGATATTTTACTGAGAATATATATAGGGTGGAAATTTAAAATTAGATGGTTTTATAATGCTTATATAAGGGCGAATGTTGCTTTCGGTTGGCTTAGCTGGATAAAGCTGTAAGGAAAAAATACGCATAAATCCAGCTGTTTTTTTTTTGTTAAATTGTCTACCTGTAGGTATGATTAAAAAGAAAACCAAATGAGATTTATCTCATAACTTTGTTTTTATTATGAAAGTGGCATGCTAAGGTTTTAAATATTAAGTCAATGTTTTTATCATATTTATTGTATTTTAGGAATTTATGTTGGAAGGTAATTGTTCAATTTAGACCCTCATTAAACCAACGCTTACGTTAAAGCAAAATTCCTAATAATTTATTTGAAATGTCTAATTTTTTGGGCATCTAACAGTGACGCAACTAGATAGAGAGTTACTTTGGCGCCTTAAGTTTAGAAAAGACTCGTAAAAAGGTACCTACAAGTATTAATTTTCTACCTTGGTATGTAAAAAATGCATTAAAATTACTAAAACACCATATACTAAAAACAAAATTTCTTTAATTTCTATCCTATTATAACATAATACATCTAGACCTGATTTTACGAATCTTAATGCTTACAAAAATGTCAATTACTTTATCAAAGATTTCTTTTGCGCACTTAATTTCTATGCTTAGCCAGACACACATTCCTGACCACAACTATTTATTAAAAAATTCTTAATAATGCTAAGTTTGGAAGATGATCGCTCAGCAGAAGCGGAATTTACAGGAAAAGTCAGAAATATTAATAGTGCGGTACACACATTGGGAAAGTTTAACGAGCTGGTATAATTTTTGAAAATATAAAACCAACCAACTCATTTATTGTCGGTAATCCCTATACATTTTCACGAAAAGCTGAGCGAAAACTGAGAATTTCGATTGCAAAATGATCAAATAAGTCATCGTCGTATTTATTTTGTAAAATTTTGGCCTACTTGTGTAACTCTGTCAGTAGCCATGGTCAAAAATGGGGGCTCAAGGAATTGAAATCTATCAACAATATTTTGAAAACCAGAGAGTCGATTTTACAATTGAAAGGACGCAATATACAAAACAATATATTTTTTTTATTTTTCTTCTGCTGTAAACTTCGTATCGGATGGGTACATCAAAAAATTTTGTGGATATTTTTTGTCGCTTTTGAATTAAAATAAGGTCAGTACCCCAGTTTGTTTCACGTCGAATTTCATTATATTTTTGACGCAGTTCACAAAGTTCTTCGTAAGCATTTTTAGGTAAATGATGCTCCAGCGCAATATTAGAGTTTTTACTTTGAAGAACTTTTGAAACTATATTTATTGAATGAATTTTGGAGAACAATACAATAAGAAATACAAATTCAAAATTATCTAATTTCTTTTAAGCCCAACTGCTTCCGATTTTTCTTCGCCATTTTTGCTTGTTAAGGTTATGTCTGTCAAAGCCTTTAAAATTAAATCACACTGCGTCGAATGAATGAGTCATTCCTAGAAGAACATCTAGAAGGATTTAATCTTTTAAAAGTTATTTTACTTACTGAGGATTCATTAATTAACTACCATCATTTAACCCGGCGATAGTCGCGCCTTTATTTTTACATATCTGGTCGCGCGGTGTCTTTGAGACCCAGTGTCTTCATGGAGCCTCCGGGGTACATTTTTATTATATTAGTAAAATTTTATATTCAAACAAAGTGTCTCTAAGCAAAACTTTTTATTGGTAGTTATGTACATAGGTTCTTGTTTACAAATGTGAGGCCATTTTTTAGCACAAAAGTTAAATAAATTAACTGGTGCATTATGTTTTGAATATCACAACTTCTACAAAGTGCATAATATACCACTACATAACAAGATGAAATACTTAATTATTCTAATCGGAATTATCATCATCAATATTAACACATTCCTTACAATAAATATCAGCATGGCTTAGGCATAAATATTTGTAGCACTTTTTACAATAGTAACTAGTTTTACTATCTGACTTAACACATTCTTCACATCTTTTAAGTTTCCCAACTTCTGGACGTGGCCGTTCCTGAGATATTCCTACAACCTCTTGTCTTAGATTTCTAACCTTACGTGGTAAATTGGTGCCCTATGTCTTTGGTAATCACTTACTAGTCCACGGGCCAATTGCATCAAAAACATTCTACGTTTCAAATTCACACTAGAGTTGTTTGATGAAAATATAATGTGAGAATTAATTTCTGCTATGTTTAGTAATGAATATAGAACAACCATTGGCCAACGTCTTGTATTTCGCGCACAGTTGTAGTTAGCTGATAACTCGTCTACAATATCAACACCACATTTCGTTTGATTGTAAAATGTTATAATACTTGGCTAAGCCTTATCTTCAGTATAAGGGTCAATTTCATCGTCAAAATGCATGCTGGACATCAGTAGTACGTTTTTTCCTTTTCGTGGTACGTAAGACACCAGGGTTTTATTTTTTTGGAAAGCGAATATACTTGAATTGACTTTACGATGCTTTGTGTTCACAAATTCTGAGGGCATCTGTCTCTTGTTTTTTCATATAGTTCCAACAAGAGTTAAGTTGTGATTCTGCAGAAGTTCATCAATTAATTCGTAAGATGTAAACCAGTTGTCTACAGTTATGTTCCTGCCTGATTTTGTTATTGGCCTAATCAAACGTAAAACAATACTCTTTGGGTTATTACTTTGTTGAAATTCTCCTTCTGGTTGCTGACCTACATAAACCTCCAAGTTATATGTATAATACATTTTCGAATCGACCAACGCAAAAATTTGTATACCATACTTATTGGGTTTAGATGGTATGTACTGTCTGAAGCTGCAGCGACCCCTGAATGCTTCTAATTTCTCATCAATTGTTGCGTACTCACATAGTGTTTTTGGCAATTTTGTACAAATGAATCGAATATATCGTGTATGGCACGCCGTTGTTCTCTGGTGTTTTTGTTATCAGTGCGAATGACACGCATAAGGAAGCGAAATCGTTGCAAGGACATTGTCAACCAAAATAAATCTATTCCAGTTCCTTCACGATTCCAAATTTCTTCTGTATTCAATCGGCTGCCCTTATGTATGCCTGCTAAGTACAGTAGTACAAATAGAGCTTTAATTTCTACAAGATTAGTGGGTCTTGCATCTCTGGAACGCTGATAATTTTGGGAGATCGTTTCTATATAAATATTAGTATTTACCACATTACTAGCGAGCATTTCTTCAGAAAAAAATAGGTTCCAGCATTCTACAGGTGTTTTTGCATTTTTTGATACTCCTTTTACGCCCGGTAGATGCAAAACTATGTTTGCTTTAGAAGTTCGCACTCGCTGGGAAAATGGATGTTTGTTCCACTGTGTACCGTCTTTAGCAGTGAAGTATGGAACATCTTCGGTCTCAGAGTCTTTCGCAGTCTCACTTTCGCCTTCTTGCTCAGTATCTGAGTCTTCTCTGGTCTCAACACAATCTTCCCTATCTTCGTCATCTTCTTCATCATCAGGTTTTTCATCACCTAATTCTACTTCTTTGAGCAAACGCAGAAGTCTTTGTTGCTCTTTTTCGTACGGGCAACTCATATCTAGGAAAAAAAATTAAAATATATTTAGAATATCTGTTCAAAACTAATAATATCATCTTACCTAAATATGAATTTAAATCTTAGTGATGTAAGACGCTATACAATTTAGTCGCGCTGGGTCTGAACGAAAAACTCGAACGATTAATTTGGTCGCGCCGGGTCTGACTACTAAAAATTCTTATTTACGCAAACTCTTGAAAAGACAAATCACAACCATAGAAAAATATATATAGGGGGATCACAACTGACCGCTGCACGCGGATCGGTTTCTAACTTCAGGAAGCTAGAGGGTGGCGCATAACAGACAACGTTGCCACTTCTAAAATATTAGCATAAATAATATCGTTGGGTCTGTGAGACCCGGCGCGACTACTGCCGGGTTAACACTATTCGAAAAAAAATTGTATAGACGTCCAACAACATCGAAAAATATTTTGCCTCTAAGAATCCATTGACAGCATCATTTAGAACTAAATTTAAGATATGAGTTGCACAGTGAATGTATTGAGCATTTTTTTTTCTATCGCGACACTTTTGGATGCAAGCCTTTATAAGCGCCGCTCATAAGAGCAGCCCTGCCGCCGGTAGTTAAAAGGCAGTAAGTGACAAAACCAGTTTCGAGAAAAATGGCAACAACTTTTCGATGTTGTCCTGCACTAATCAAGACATATATGATTATTTTTTTTTGGTCAATATAAACTGGTAATACTATATTTGGTTAGGTATATGTCATTTTAGACAATATTTTAAGTTTTGATTCAAAAAATGGTCGTTACCTCTTTTTTACTTCATTTTTCATATCCGTGTAAGTAGAGAAGTTGAAGTTAAAAGGCGGTAAGCCGCAAGAATCAGTTCAGATGCCGCCTTTTAACTTCAAACTCTTTGAAGTGCGGCTATTAAGATGCAAACAGAGGATGTAAACTTCTAACATAAAAAAGGTGAATTTTAGGTAATATTTTGTTATTAAAATGGATTATTTATAAAAATAATATTATTGTTACAAATTTTGGGTACTTTTGTGATCACAAGTATATTTTAAAATCCATAATTATTGGTTTAAACAATATTAATTCTTATGTATGTTTTGCGTGTATGAGATACATATCTTGTGTTTACTTTATAATATTAAAGCCTAAAATATGTTTAAATCAAAAAGTAGGTAAAATTGTTTTTCCCCTAATTTAGGCCTTAAATAAACAATATTTTTTTTGCAGTAGAATAAGTTATTTAATAATAACATTTTTAATAAATTTACAAAATAATACAAAACCATAAAACAAATTGAACAAAAAATCTACGGTGTTAACTTTTTAAAAGGAACAAAAAATGTATCCATAAACTATAAACCTTTCTAGCATTATTATTATGATGTTCAATAAATTCGACTGTAAATAATTAGCTAACTTAACTAAGTATAAGAAAAACACAAAAGGAACAAACTAATTAATAGTAATTTTAATATGGCAGCAATTGATAATAGAAACGTTTTTATTTTGCAATGCTTTTAAGTCTACGATCATAATGCGGTAACACCATTTAATAAAAATGCTCTAAAAAAGTAAAGTTTTTAGATATTATAACTAGTAATATACTCCCGCCGGTAGTTAAAAGGCAGTAGTAAGTGACGAAACCTTAGTTTCGAGAAAAATGGCAACAACTTTTCGATGTTGTGCTGCACTAATCAAGACATATATGATTATATTTTTTGGTCAATATAAACTAGAAAACACTATATTTGGTGAGGTATATGTCATTTTAGACAATATTTTAAATTTTTATTCAAAAAATGGTCGTTAATTCTGCATTACTTCGTTTTTAATATCCGTGTAAGTAGAGAAGTTGAAGTTAAAACGCGGTATGCCGCAAGAATCGGTTCAGATGCCGCCTTTTAACTTAAAGATGCACATTTGCTGCCTTTTTACTTCTTAAATGGTGACGTTGTGTCACTTGCTCCATTTTTAAACTACAAGAAACAAAGAAAAAAAAATTTTTTGAAACAAATTTCGAGATTTTTAAATAGAATAGGGTCATATTAGTCTAAAAATGCAAAAATTGCAAAATTGAAAAAAATTCACTTACTGCCTTTTAACTAACGGCAGAGCACCGTTATAGCCCTATTTTTAATAGAGATATTTTTTCTCCTAAAAAATTGGGAACTTCTTCAAACCTTCAGCGCTTCTCATTAGGTAATATCCAGTAAACGATTATTTACATTCAATCTCTATGCTTTGGTTATTTTCATTTTTATGGAGAACAACATAGCGGAAAACAACATTCAACTGTTCAATTTTGCATATATCTTGTGTAGGATCTAAAATTATTGCATAAAATGGAGCTGTGCGAATAATGTTAAAGATATTGTTATCTACCGCGATTGCCAACATTTGAATTAAATCGTTTTGTATGGTTGGACTTAAGTATTTTCTTGAACCTTTTGGAAGTTCCAGTAGCGTTTGTAAAACACCTTCATAACGCGATAATAGTATTATAGCTAGAAAATTACCTCGTTTCGAGTCATCGTTATTGTGTTCGGAATGGACTCTAATGGTAGGTAGATTACCTAAAGACAAAGTCAACGTAACATCTAAAACCCCTATATAACACTTGTCGCAAGAAATTATAGCCTTCTTTGTAATGCGAGTTATAGGGTAGAAGCACCAGTAAATGAACGGCACCAGTAAATAAACAATTTGGAACTAATTCGCGATTATTAAGATTATGTCGCATCTCTCTACACCACAGAGGTTTTCTATGTGATTCTTAACTCTGTCTCTGTTTGTCGAAAGCGTCGGTTAGTAGTTCAGTTCCAGAGAATGATCGGTAGAGACGTGTTTGTGGCAGCTGATTTGTTGATAGTTGTTAGAGATAAAGGCCTAATAAGGAACCATGTAAGTGAAATAACAGTTATTAATGTTCCTGCACTCCTAAGTTTTAAAATTATTGAATATCTAAAATGAATATTTACATTTTAAGGTATTTACTAGTCTACATAACCCCTAAACTTTGTGTAATGGCGGGAAAAATAACAAATATATCGTTCATTCACTGGAATACCTTGAACCGCAGTAAATAAACAAATTGTTCATTGACTGGGTCAGACTAGGATTACACCTATAATATCATTATAAACCTTAAAATAAGCAAACCTAAGTGCAGATTAAAATTTTCTACTTGGAATATTCATTTAATGGCCCTGTCCAGTAAATGAACGACCTTTAAGTTGGCGTTCATTTATTAGATCAGGCTGTTTTAGTGAATGAACTTGCAAACTTAAATATAAAATATGACTATAATTTTGAGCCTTTTAGCTTATATTAGCATTTTTCTTGAATTCGTTGACAGGTCAAATGATGATAGAAAGAAGTATATCAGAGTTCAGTATTCTGAAGAAGACCTTCAAGAGGTACTGCAAAAGATAAATCAGAAAATACTATCGATTAGTGGTGCAAGTAGAAGCTATGGAATACCAAAAAGCACACTCTTTAACAAATCAAAAGGAAAGGTCCCTCTAGTCCGAAAAATGGGCCCAACCCCAATTTTAACGACCGATGAAGAAAATCTTTTAGAAAACTGGATTCTGTCAAAAGCAATTCTTGGATTTCCCATGCATGCTGATGAAGTGAAGGACTCTGTCCAACGAGTTTTAAAACCAATACAAAGAGAAAATCTATTTGTTGATGACAGGCCTGGTCGCAATTGGCTAAAATTATTTTTACAAAGACATCCAAAAATACTGAAATCATATCTAAGTCACGACCATCAGTTACAGAAGCGGCCATTACAGGTTGGTTCCAGGAATTACATAATTATTTTTTAATGCAGATGGGACCGGGCTTCAGACCTGTCCTAAGAGTGGCAAAGTGTTGGGTACAAAAAATTACCGAAATTTCTACGAAATCGCAAGTGGTCCGGAAAAGGAATTAATTACTGTACTTTGTACTTTTCCTGCCTCAGGGGCAACTATTCCCGCTGACCGTTCCTGAAGACGGGGGCATTGGACGTTCTGACAGCGGATGGATGACGAGTGCGACTTATTACGAGTTCATTGCAAACATTTTTTCTCCGTGGCTAGACGAACACAAAGTAAAGCGTCCGGTTTTGTTCTTGATTGATGGCCATAAGTCACACATAAATATGGAATTATATAATTTTTTGTACAAAACCAAATTATATTGTACTGCCTTAACATTTGATACATCTACGTTGCCAGAAAAAGAAAATAGACAATTTATACCAAAAGAAGTACTTTCCCGGAATAGTCGTTAATATAGAAGAGAATGAATATAAGGTCAAGACTATGACTCCACTTATTGGCTTCAATTTATTTAAATGTCCGAATCCAAAAGATCAAATCTGGTACAAAAAAAAATCAGATTATGAAAGAAATCTACATACTTGTATTTCGTTTTTTTTGCAAGATATTTTTTAGTAAATTCTATAATAGTTTTCCCGTTTTTTTATATAGGTACTTTCTTAGTTCATTTACTAGACTAGGGTCGTTTATTTACTGGTAATGAGGGTTCATTCACTAGAACAGGGGGGTTTATTTACTGGTATTGAGTGTTCATTTACTGGGATTTTCTGCATAAATTAACCTTTAATTTTTATTTTGTTGCATGTCATTATAAATACTTTAATTTATGAATAACATTGGATATTTAAGTATTTTAGCATTACATAGAAATTTAAATGACGTAAATATTGGTTGTGGTATAATTATAGTGACAATTCAAAGATAAAGAAGGCCTTAACCGTTCATTCACTGGTGCTTCTACCCTACAAGCCGTGTCCCGCTAGTTTCATGTCTTACCATTTCTTGGCTTAAAGCGTTCCATTGGCATATTCCACTGAGCCAACTTAACTTAAAATATTGACTACTTCTATCAGCAAATAGCCAGCAAGGTTCGCAATAACAACAGTATAACTTAATAGAGTAACACAACCACATACGATAAACGACGAACTCTCATTGGGAATTTGAACTATAATAAACAGCAGAAAATGATCTGATGAAAATCAATATCTTTTGGACTGCAAAACCCATATCTTAAAATAAATGTTTTGATTGCATCACTTTTAGTAATGTTTTCAGCATAATAACCTCTGCCTGTGTGGTATTTATGTTTTATTAATGTCTCTAGCATTTTTTCTTCATCCGTGGAACTAAAACTTGCCAGTTGCGAAGAAACTGCAAAAGTTGTATCAATAAATAAATTAATGCACTACACAGCCAGCCACAAAAAATTTATTTCAAAAATTTCGAAGGATCAACACTAAATAATACCGCCAACATAGGTGACGAATTAATAGATAAACAGGAAAGGGTCTTTATTTCAAAACTGTATTCAAGTGTAAAAAAAATAAAACTTAAGAATTATAAGTTAATGCACTACTCAGTTAGCCACAAAAAATATATATATCAAAATTTAAATTTACTTCGGTGAAGAGCTTTCTTTTGCTAGGACCAAAATTTAAGTGCTGCTTTTTAAGCCACTGCTTTTCAGATCATCCACCTTAGTTGCGAAAACAATGTCGGATTCACAATATGCATGCTAATAGATATTGGTTTTATTATAAATTATCATAAAGAATTCGTGAGTCCAGAAAGTAATCGATTCTGAACTCTCACACAGGCTCTTTCAAAAAAATTATTCCATTCTCCATCAAAAGGAATCAATTCCTGGATTCTATTCCTATTGAATTCTGGTGCCATTACAAAGAAACAAACTCATATAAAGTCTTCAGGAAGACACAGTTACACCTGTGTTACTAATTTAAAATGTGCCGTTAGCTTGCGTTGTTAGTCTTTCCCTTTCCACCGATGAACGTGTAGGGTAGAGAAAAGACAAGATTTCGAAGTCGAGATATTATCGTTGTAATTTTGACCATCAGGTCTACTATTCCTATTAATTTAACATGAGATAATTGACAAGTACTCTGCCATTAATATTTTCTTATCTTATCGGCAATATCGTCTATTAAATGTATTTTATATGTACCTAAAGTAATGTTTCCATTTTCTGAAGGGTCCATTCTCCACCCGGTCTTTCGCTAGCCTAGAGAGTTTCTCCAGGTTCATTCCTGCCAGTTTGAGATCTCTTTTGTCGAAGTAATGCTGTCCCATATGGCGTGACGTGCAGCTTCATAGGAAACAGTAAGCTCTAGTTTGGGGCCAGCCAAGTAGCCATGAGTGTTAGGAATAGCCACCAACCACTGCCAGTGAATTCCACTTTCGTATGGTCATATGAAAATTACATATAAGTAGGCTCTATAATCACTTATTTTACTTATTGTGCCTTACTTTATTTTTTTCGAAACTACCGTTAAATGATTTTTAATCGTGTATTATTGCCTTTTGTCTATCTATTACCAACTTTGAATCGTTTTAACTGAGATTTCAGACAAAAAGCATACATATTTAGTTACCTCATTAACTATAACTATACGCAGTGATATTCAGAGTATGAACTCATCTCGTTTTTATATTGTTCTTCTCAAACATTCTATACCTACATTTTTTACGCTGTATTAATAATACTAATAAAGAAAAGATGATGATATACTTGCTCAAAAATTAGGTTAATTTATACGCAAAGAAAAAATATATTATATTATAATATATCCTGAAACGTATTATGTACTAATTTGGTTAGCTCGTCTTAGTTATAGCTTTCCAATAACTAACAATTAAGCATTAATGAATACAAAATATTTTATGGGACAAGGGTCTTTAAAATGATGGATATAATTCATTGTCAGCATATTTTGGACCTAACGTTGTCACTATAAAAATCCGTAATATCACCGGTTTTACAGCCCATTTATTACTGAGGAGCGTTTATTTCGCAAAATATTGCAGATTTATATTAAGCCATATTTTATTTTTAATTATTACGCTCTTGACACTTTGATATTCTCCCCTTGAAATGCGACATATTAATAATTATAACATAATGTTATTTTATTTTCTGGTTACTTTCATCCCCTAAATTTCAATCTCCCACCAAAACTGTCTTTCACCCTGAGACAAGAAGAGATATCAATTGATATAATATTTTAAATTTTAAGTGTATTAAATTCTCTTTTCAACGCTACCAAAATTTTTTGAATTTTTGAAGTTCATATTAGCAGTTCTCGAGAAATGTTTAGAATTAGTCACTTCAAAATGTTTTGTCATACTAAATGTTGCAAATGTCGAAATAGTAGAGACATTCTTTAAAAAATCCCCAAAAATTGTGAAGAATTTTTGGTATGATGGAAGTGCACTCATGTACGAAGCTTGGTTCTTGTCTTGGTAAAGATCCAAGCTGTCTTTCATAAATATTTATTTTCAAATGCCCAATCAAGAAAAAGCCCAACGAAGACAAATCTGATAACCGTATGGGCTTTTCAGTAGAGCCCCTTCGCCCAATCCATTGACCTGGGGAAATCGTACCCAAGAACTGTCGCAAAAATACCGCGTGGTATGGATGAGCTCCATATTGTTGCATTGTCGACACGGAAATGATCATCCTGTTCAATTATGGCATTTAATGTTGGATCTGGATCGATGGTGTCCAACACGTTTAAGTTCTGTAGATGCTGAGTAGTGTACTTCCCGAAATATTGTCATATTTTTGTACGCTCAATAGCGGCATTTCGAAAGAAAGGGCGATCGCTATAGAAACAATATAACATTTGTTATTGGAAATTTTTAATTGTTATTGGTTAGCTCACTGACGACCTCGCAAAACCATAAACGGCTTCATTTAATTCGTGAACTAACTGAATTTTGCACTGCTGAGATTTATGCTTTTTAATATTTTTTGGATGGCACTTGAAAGATCAGATAATATTCTAACGCTAAGAGTGGGGTTTCATCGCAATGTGACCCATAACAGCTACTCTTGTAAGTATGTGAGAAATGTCTAACTGGATGTCGTGGATTAAATAAATGTGCCGCAACTAGATCAATCATTATTTCTGAAAGAAAGGGAAATAATTTCAACTCTTCCTTCAATAATAGTGCAGACCATTTCTATACTGATTAAAAGCGGTCAATAAAGTTTCAAGGACCGAGTAAGTCAGTAAACTGGAGAATTATCTAATATCACAAATTATTGTTCGAGTTATATTTTTTCCTTCTTTACAAGAAGAATTTCTTATCGGTTTGGGTGAATTGTATTAATAAGGATTTTTCTTTATAAAAATCTAATGCCTCGGCAACTGCTCATCTGAATTTAAACACTGGATTGCATTGAAGGAAATGTAATACCCTCTAAAATGTATCTTATTTAATATTCTCACGTTCGATATCAACCCCGCTTAGCGGTTTGAATTTCGGGGATGAACGTGCCAAAATTGTGTCAATTAATGGTTTATGTATTTTGCACGATATTAATATTTAATTCTTTTGTTTCAGGTAAGTGTCACTAATAAGCAATGGAGTTAGTAAGTATCAATACATAAAAAACACAAGTGCAGTAAATTGCTGAATTAGAATATCAATGCTGAGCGAACTTTGCAGCGTGACGACATTTTCAGCTGTTGACGTCTGCACGATTTCATGAGTCACTTTTGCATAACTTCAGTGATACAAGCTCGGGTCGTAATGACATTTTTGCCCCTTTAGTTTGAATACTTCTATTATTGTAGCTCAATATTAGTCAGTTCGAATCACACGTCAGTTCAAATCACACCATTACTACTCGGGTAGGTCACATTCCATACAACTTTTTTGTTGTTAATTTTTATTGCAAATCCGCGTGGAAAAAGTGTTAATTATAATTATTTTTGTCGTTGAATATATATTTTTTTAAATGCCCTCAGATTTTGAGCATTATGATTTCTAATGCTTGCATGTTCAGTATATCGCAGTTCTCACCATAGCTGCTATATCGTAGGTGCATAGTTTGAGAAAACTAGGGCCTTTTGAAGAAATTTATCTTCTATTCAAACAGATTGATTTTTTTCTGATCATAGGGTTTGTTATTTCCTTTCCCTTTAATAACTTAAGTACTCAGTCAATACCCACTTAATAACAAGGCCTTAGTGCTTGTCATGTGACGTCATCCATGTAGGCCATGCTATTTTAATCATATAAAGGCATACATGCACTAATATTTATGAAAACTATATTTTGGTAAGTTAATTGTAGAAAATTTGACAATAAGCTCCCCAAAATTATCAAGTTGTATGTTTTTTTCGTGCTCCTCACTCAATTTTGCTTATTTCAAGGGCTTTTGGCAAATTTAACTCATCAATATTTTTTGAGCTCTTCATCTTTATTTGGCCGTATTTTGAAACTTTTTGATAAATAACTGGGGCAATTTAAAAAAGTAGCTGGTATACAATTTTCTTTTAGCCGTGGTTTTAGTAAATCTATTGTAAGAACTAACCAGTGTTTGAATCTTTAATTGTTGTACTTTTTATTATACGACCTTCAAGAAAATCAGCCTCACATACTTTCGTGTTGTTTGTAGGCTCAAAGTTATCTTTGGGTATAGCTTTTAACCATTTTTGTCGTAAACGTACGTCCTCTGGAAAACCGAAAAACATGAACTTTAGGCCCATTTTTATAGTTTTCATTACAGCTAGGAATACAACACTTTTGAGGTGTAATTACACTAGATATCAGTTAGCACAAAACTAGCAGGAACCGAGAGAAAAACATACAATTGAATACGAACAAAAACTTATAAACTGTGTTGTAAACAAATCGGCCGATGCGACGGCACAAAATAACAGATCTTTAAGCCCGAAATATATGGTTTTACGTATTTATAAATACACTTAACAATTTAAATTGTATACCTAAATATACAACGAAATATTAGGTACAAGTTTCACGCACCTAAAAGCACGTAAATAGTTCCGATTTCTTTCAGTTACATCGTTCAGATGATGCGCTGATGTAGGCTGTAATGGAAGTATTATTTTAGGAAAGTGCACAAACAAGGTAGAATTATTAAATAATTTAATAAATAAACTATGAAATACCACATTATAAAAAGATGAAAGAACATCTTATGGAAATATGTTTTTTTACAATATTGGAGAAATTGTAATGTAAGAGATAAATTCTTTATATACGGTCATCCTAATATTCGGTACTACAGTAGTAGGCTAGCAACGTCGCAACCAATTGCGCCTCGGTCGCGATTACCCTGCTACCCGCAACCCCCCTCCTACATCTTCGCTCTAAATCGCAAAGGCCCACATGCATGACGTCACGAGCTAAAAATTTGTGAGCACTTTCTTTGTAGAGATGTTGTTAACTCTGCACGTTTTCAAAGCATCAAAACATACTTTATTTTACACATATAAACTTATAATAATAATAACAATATTTCTCTAAAATCTGAGTAAATTGATCAAGAATCGATTCATTGGAATCGGCAAAGACCACTGACTATCAGAGGTATAATAATTATAATATCAAGGTGCTAATATTAAAAGCATTACGTTTCTTTAGTTAACTTTTTTTTATAAATTATTTAGCACTAATCGTACTTTTTATATTTATTAAGACGGCATGTTGCGTGTCACTTTACATTAGTGAAGTAAATTTATCAGCATTCCAGAGGTCAGAAACACATTTCCGAAGTAAGGGGAATATGCCGATTATCCAGCGTAGTTATACATAATTGCGAGTTAAGTTAATAAATATCGCAGATATCAATCATTTAGTGTTAATGAACGACTGCTACAACGTCGGTTACATTTATATCACAGCGAATACCCTATAAATATGTAAACGTGTTACGTTACTAATGAATTTTAAAACGTGCTACTGATATGTGAATTTATTTCTGTTAATAAATGGTCCATTTGGTAGTTAAATTTTATGTAAATTGTTATTCGCTTTAAATTCTGTAAATAGAATTATTTTTAAGCTCTTCCATTATCGATATAAGTGAAAAGTTCGA
>MU188176.1:0-64495 GCA_016904865.1 Pissodes strobi | reverse complement strand
TCTATTAAATATAAAGAAAAGTATCAATTACTACACAAAACTATTAAATCAATGAAATATAATTTATAATTGAGTCTTCATTCGGAAAGTTAATAAAACGAGTTTTTCAAATTTAAAAAAAATGACGAGTTCAGCTGGGATTCGAACGCGCAATCTCGAGCACCAGCTTTTAATACCGTGCCGCTGCACCACAGCCTATAACGCTTTCGTTTGTAATATATTTGATCTTCAGCATAGCAATATTTTCATTTGCTAGCAGCATATACGTATATGGCTAGCAGCGACCAATGAATCTGAACTTGGCGCTTCTGCGCATTTCGGCACTTCATGAGGTGAGATAGACTTATGTGGAGTTTATATACATCTATCTCTCAGTTTTGGCTTAGGTATTGGCCGGAACACGCTATATAGTCTTATAATATATTTGTTTTCGAGCCACTTCATGGTTTGAGCAGTTTACAAATATGGTGTCCAACTGTCATCGGCTCTGCCGGAATCGGTCCCTTGAACATCAAAGGTGCCGACGCTTTATGTCGCTACTCGTTGGTTTGTTATACTCTGGTAAAACGGTTATGAAAGGTGGCATAATTAAGTATATTTAGTTTAACAAAAGGACCTAACCTATCTATGTTCATATCGAAGTTTAAGGAATTTAAGATGTTCTTTCTTTACTTGTTAAATTGTTAAGGTTTGTCTTATGTTAACATGTGCTCGCTGATTACGTTTATTTAATAAATGCATTAAATGATCTTGGTGTATTAATTGCTAAGATAAGAAAGAAAAAAATGGGGATACAAGA
Source organism: Pissodes strobi (assembly GCA_016904865.1). NCBI lineage: Eukaryota > Metazoa > Arthropoda > Insecta > Coleoptera > Curculionidae > Pissodes > Pissodes strobi. Next base: position 63,696 of record MU188176.1, on the reverse strand, counting down.
ATTCCAAACAAAGGACACACAAAGAATTTTTGTGGCTTCAAACTCTAAAAGAACTTGAGAGCTACTAAATACACAACGTAAATGGATGGGTCCAAAGTAGGTTTGTAAAGGTTCTACAATCACGTGTCTGACTGCCAACTTTCATAAGATAATGCATAGGCTGGGGGTCGGTATGTTCCAGTATTAAAAAATTTCCAAGGAAATTTATATTTTCCAATTATTCATTTCCTCGCTATCCTGGCGATTGGCCTGTCTCTGAATTTCTGACGACACCCTTGTCCTTTCAAAAGAAAAAAGGAAATGAATCTCACGTCATTAAACTAATGAAATATATGTTTCAGAAACAATACAGTAGGTATAAGATAAATTGTGAAAAATGATATCTTGTCAGGAGAATAACTCTATTAGGTGCTCTAATTAAATTAATATCCTGTAAGAATAATATTTTAGATGCTCTGAAAATGGCAAAAGAAGCCTACATTAAAAAATATCCAATTGTTGTTTTAATGGGAAGAATATTTAATGTCTTTCCGGTGCAGTACAGTTGTGTTTGTCGGTAAGCAATTCGATTCCTTTCAATAAATAATAACTATTTTTATGTAAAATGCATTTTTAGTAATTTAAAATACTAAGCTTCAAGATTTATGCAAGGTAACTTTTTGTTTGGAAAAGATTTATAACGGTGGGTGCAGTTGCTCATGAGAGAGTAATAGCATTTTATATGCTGCTCCATACTTTTGCGGAATCATATTGTCAATTAACATTCCCAATAACGTAAAATCACATAGTAGGTACAAAGTTTGAACTTAACATCAATCTCAATTATAAATTGCTAATCTTTAAAGTTAAACTGTTGCGATTAACCTTGTTGACAATTTAACACAATAATCAAATAGAGGGTTAAAGTTTGGTATAAAAAGGGCAAGGAAGCATATACCAGCAGACATTGGTCTCCAGTGCATAGTATCAAATCGGAAATTGTCCGCCTGGAAAATCAAAGCACTCACCTTAAAGTCCTGGCAGTGCACAGTACGGAATAGGGACCTGCACCCCTGTCAGGCAACTAACATCTTAAACATAATAACGCTGTAAGGTAAGGTACTGATAAAAATTATTAATTAAAAGTAAACTTAAGGTACATTATTCAGAGGGATTAGTTTATAACGCCCTTCTGGCATTATTTCTCTCTCCTACTTTATTTATTTTCTGAAAGTATAATCCCCAGTGCCCACAAGACAAGCATATCTAAATGTTCTCGTAACACCTTATAATCAACCTGAAGCCAATAGATGCCAATCTTGTTTTTAACGAGTGTTTCTATCCATCTCCTCAAAGGTAAAGTTCTCTAATACGTGTATCCTATGAAAGAGAAAGTGCTCCTCTGAAGAGGTTTTGTAGAATTTGGGATTTTCTTATATGAGACTTTACTAGTGGACCGCCAGTTTGGAGGGTCGTATCCAGCATTCTCGGTCGGATATAAATTGTTTAGCGAACTTAGACACGATCTGAGGTTTTTAAAGTATAAAGTTTCTTGTTAATCATATATGTCTTTCCTAGCGTTTTCCCAATCCCTTGTGCTATATGAGGATCCTTATCTTATACAGCAGTTAAGTCAAGATATTTAACTGAATTTTTACTAGTACAGTTTGGTGTTAGATGGTGAGATATCAATTTTTTTTCTGGTAAAGATTGCTAATTTCCTTTTGTTTGAGCTTACATTTTTTCAAACTTCATTAATACTGTAATAGAATATTAGAAAGGTATGTTAGCAGGGTTTTAGTAAACTTGGCGTAATATCGCCTGGCTATCATAGCAAACAGATATACGAATATTTTTAGCGATGCATATTTTGGATTCATACGACTTGAAGCCAGACTTCATATTCATGATATTTTGTGTGAAAAACAGGTCGATAAAAATTTGGACTGGGCTTATCTTGCTCAAATTTATTCCCGAGTTTCGAAACAACTGTAATGGCATAATACCAGTTTTATAATAATGTCTAAACAACATGAAATTAACTTGCATCGCATTTTTCCGATCAGGTTTTCCTTTTATAAGATATGTGCTACATGTTGGATTGAAGAATGCGGCTTTCTAGTTGTTAATGAAGATACCGATTTAAATTCAGAATTCTAGAGTAAAAGTATTGAAGGTCAATTTCATAATTATCATATTGTAGTGGCACCAATGTCAAACATCACAATGAATTAAGAAATTGACTTCAAACGTAAACTGATCGAGACTACCTACGCCGCGCCGATTGGAAAAAAATACACAAGGTAAAGCTAATGCTACTTAACAGGATAGAACTGAATAGTCCAAAAATTATGAACTTATTAGCAAGCCTGTGATTCTATATATTTAATGTAATACAGCGAAAGAATAGTAGACTATAAAAATAAATCTAAAAGTAGAAGCCAATCCAGGTTTATAATATTGTACCGAATCAGTATAAACTGTGTCAAGAAGCCGTAGCAGATATAAAGTATGAGTATAACCCAACTAGTAAATATAGTCCCCAGTCCTTTTTAAAATGTCACTGCCCCTAAAGTATAGTCCCTAGACCCACCCTGCCACTTAAAATGTTACTCTATAAGGAATAGTCACTTTGAAGTATATTTCGAGAGTGGCCGGGTAGTGTCTACCTACCTTAAAAGTGGAAAATAAACACCCCGATTGCAAGTGGCAAACATGTAATTTAAAGAAGTGGCTGGAACTACCCGAATCTTCGAATATGACACCATAAAAGACCAAAAACTTTATAGTAACTTTTTAAAGTAGCGGCCACTAACAAGTGCTACCATAATGCATCCATTAAGTTTTTGTTACTTTATAGTAACAATTTAAGTTACGGGGTAGTCGCGGCCACGACACCTAGTTACTTCTAATTTATAGTAGCATTGAAAGTAGCAAAATGGTTACTGCTAGCTTCCTAGGCCACTATAAAGTAGCCGTCGCTTATACACTGCCACTAAAAAGTCGCGGGGATCAAAAATGGCTACTTTATCGTGACCATAACTTAATAGACCCTAATAAATATAATTGCCTCAGATTGCATATTGCATAATGTGCTGCTCTATTTTACTGTTTTCTTTTACTTGCTTTTACCTTTATTAAAATTATTCTGTAAAATGCCTAAGGTGAATAAAAAGGAATTTAGATATTCTAGTACTTTCTAACGAAGAATTAAACAAAAGGAATCACTGAGAGACGAAGCATCAACATCAGAAACAAAAACTACATCTTTCTACAATCCGGTAGTGACTGTGATATTTTTGAAGCTATTTCTGTAGATAAGTGTAGTGTTAGTGCATCTGAAACTGAATCTCAGAGCAGAACTAACCTGGGAACCAACAGCAATATAAAAAGAGAGCTAAAAGAGTGGGCGTTAAAATACTCTATACCTCATGTAGCTCTGAACGATGTATTAAACACACTGAGAAACTAACTCGAATTTAAGGAATTGCCTAGGGATAGTAGAACTTTAATTGGAACACCAATCTCTTGTCCCGTAAGAGTCATGAGCGATGGCCATTTTTGGTATAGTGGAATCCAAAATAATTTATTGTTTCTTTCACAAATGACTAAAGAAAAAGATACGAAATCAGTATCCCTTATTTTTAATATTGATGGATTGCCTCATTTCAATAGCTCTCCTCTAGAGTTTTGGCCGATATTACTAAGAGTGCAAGAATTCCCACAAGAAAATCCGATGGCTGTTGCTATCTATTGTGGGCCAACGAAACCACCTCTTTAAGAATTTTTGCAGGAATTTGTACACGAACTTAAAATTCTTCTGGAAAGTGGGTTTCAGCTGAATGATACAACAGTTAAAGTGTGTATTCAATATTTTGTGTGTGATACGCCAGCTAGAAGTTTTATCAAAGGTGAGTACCATTACTGTTTATCTGGAAACACTATAGGCCATGAAACGAAAACATGCATTCGGAAATAAATAGTGCTCAACGGATTATTGTTTTAAGTTGTAGGGTTGACCCTTAGGGATAACATATTAAAAATCCCAAGTCGTGGACCTCATGCGTTGGGCAGCGAAAGAAGAAGGGGTGAGAAGGGTTTTTCTCGAAAAGTGTCTTTGGATAGAAAAGTGTCTTTGGATAGAGAGGAAGTTTATAGTAACGAAAAGTGTCTTTGGATAGAAAAGTGTCTTTGGATAGAGAGGAAGTTTATAGTAACGGAGTTATTTGAGAAAAACTATTTTCGTATATAAATGTTTTTTTGGGTAGGTTTTTTTGTCGTTTTCGAGTAAGTGTAATGAGGTGAAAAAGCAATTTTTTTTTCAAGGTCACCGTATGTCAAAGTGTGGGTAAAAAAATCGAAAAAGTGTCATTCGATAGATTTTAACACGTAGAGTAAAGCACCTCTTGACGTTTTTCGCTAGGACGTGACGCACCGCTTTTGAGCAATTTGCGTTTGATTTTTTTTTAAACTTCGGGCTAAAAAACTCAAAAATGTCAGCAATTTTTGTTTCCAAATTTTGACATTCGATTGGGCAGATCGATATGAGGTCTAAAGAAAACGTCTTTCCCTTTTTTCTAAGTTCTTTTTTGGCCGAGTTACACTTACACTCAAAAGTGGCCCTAAATTAGGTCGTTTTTATACCTTTGATATTTTCGGCCGGGAAAAAATACTATCATACTTAAAAAAATCAGCGGAACAACTTTACTTAAACTTTTTCGATAGAACGCACCGTTTTCGAGAAATAAAAATCCATATCCAAAATTTAGAAAATGCTTCCGAACATTTCCGAAAATATTTTAATAAATACATAACGTATTATACATTATACATATTCTTATAACAATATTTTAATTGTAGGAACAGTAGGTTTTAATGCAGCTCATGGATGCATAAAATGCACAGTGACGGGAACATATGATAAGGGTGGAAGACATATGAGTTTTCCAAGTATCAATAGTCCTTTAAGAACAGATCGAAGTTTTAGAGACCAATTTGACGAAGATCACCATAAAGAGATAACGCCCTTGTTAGAACTACCCATTGATATGGTGGAGGATATTATTATTGCTGACTCTTCATTTATTTGACTTGGGTAATATTTGACATTTATACTTGTTTGTTTCATTAATAATTATTTTAATTCAATGTTTTTTAGGCATTATGAGAAAATGTCTGTAAGGATGGGCTTACGGCAACTATAATTTTAAAACCAAATTCCCTGGGAGAGATATTCAGCTGCTCTCAGAAAAATTGTTATTATGTATCGATAGAAGGCCAGCTGAAATTCACACGGCAGTAAGGCCGTTGAAGTGCTTAAAATTTTGGAAAGGATCTGAGTATAGGACATTTTTACTTTATTTAGGACCGGTAATTCTTAAAGATATTTTATCCCCTCCCGTATATCATAATTATCTTCTGTTATTCTGTGCCACTACTACACACATGGAAATAGTCTAGGGATATTGAAAATTTCAGGTGATTTTGAAACTTCAAGCACTTTCTTAAAAACGAACGGATCTTGATGGCTTGTGGCGATGGCTGTTCAAAGTAACTTAAAGTTAGTAGGTGATATTATACGGGGTCATTCAAAGAACGTTTGAAATGTTTTTAAAAAGTTGAATGGGTGCGTTTTACGTACAATTACGAAACTTTATTTTCAATTCCGTTTTTAGCTTTAACAAGTCTTCTGTTCAAAAAACCTTAATGGGGAAACGTTTTTATCTCGTTTTATTAAAGAGACAGAAACAATTTTGTAAAACTCTATATTTTTTTACATTACACGTAACACATCAGCATCAGTGGTCATTCAATTGTGATACAATTAAGTAAAGCCGATAAGGGTTCTCGAAAACGAAACTTATACAGGATGACTCAAAAATTTGTTGATTCCGATATTTCAATTTTTTTTGTGATTTATGCGACTGTATGTTTACACCTCCATTTCTCTATGTGAATTTTTGAAAAACGCTGGTTTTGCTACATTATGTACAGGGTAAAGTAAAAGATGAAAGTGGAAAATAGGAGAGAGGATTTGTTTTAACTTTTACTAACAATACTTACTTACACAAAATTAAAAAACACCATTAAAACATTAAAAGATGCTCAATAAGCTGTGTGTTCACCATGATTATTAATGACGGCTCTACACCTTCTTTGCATACTTTGTATGAAATGCTCTAAGTATGCTTGTGGTATTGCTCACCAAACTTCCTGTAAGGCAGCGAACAGTTGGTCGCGGTTTTCTTTTAGAACTCTTCTTTAGAGCATGTCCCATGCATGTTCTATCGGTTTTAAATCCGGAGACTAGGCGGGGCATGGCAATACCTCAATAGCATTATCTTCTAAAAATATTCTTACCATTCTTGCGATGTGCGGCTTCGCATTATCGTGCTCAACGTTGTCCCCAAGGGTAGCTGCATATGGAATGACAACTGGTTGGAACTTTTCTTCTACATTTTCGTAAAGAAAGTTGTCTAGCCGAATTAGGTCGGTTCTTCCTCCTATACTGATCCCACCCCAAACCGTAACAGTTCCGCCTCTGTATGAATGAACCTCCTGTACATTATTTAATCGTGTTTCATTACCTGGAGTTCTCCATATTCGTGCACCAACTCTTCGTCGCTGTATGTACAGGAAGCTTGATGTGTACTACAAGCAGACTTAGATCATTTGATACAAAGTAAGCAAAGAAGGTGTAAAGCCATCATTAATAATCGTGGTGGGCACACGACCTATTGAGTAGCTTTTAATGGCACACGGTGTTTTTTAGTTTTGTATATAAGTTAGTATTGTTTTTGATTAAAAGTTGAAAAAAACGCTCTCTCTTATTTTTCATTTGCATCTTTTACTTTCCCTGTACATACATAATATAGACATTTAAACGTTTCTTAAAGATTTGCATAAACAAATAGAAAAGTAAACATACGGCCGCATAAATCATAAAAATAGGATGAATTATCGGAAAGAACAAATCTTTGAGTCACCCTGTATAATCTGTTTTGTTTTTGAATGCACTTATTGGCTGTATTTGATTTTATCACAATTGAACGACCACTGATGCCGATGAGTTACGTGTAACATTAAAAATATACAGTTTTACGAAATTGTTTCTATCTCTTTAATAAAAAGAGATAACAACGTTTTCCCATTAAGGTTTTTTTAGCAGAAGACTTGTTTTAGCTAAAAATGGAATTGAAAATTAAGTTTCGTAATTCTACGCAAAACGCGCCCATTCTACTTTTTAAAAAAAATTTAAACGTTCTTTGAAGGACCCCGTATAATATCACCTAATAACTTAAAATAGCTTTGAACAGCCATTTTTCAAAGACAATACAGCAACCTTTTGGAAGCTTCATGGCTCGTGACGATCCGTTCGTTTTTAAGAAAGTTCTTAAAGTTTCAAAGTGACCTCAAATTTTCAATATCCCTAGACTATTTCCATGTGTGTATTTTAACATGTTCGGCTTATTCAAAGTATATCAACGTAGCTGATAAGTTAATAGCTGAGTTTATAAAAACATTTGGTGATTTATATGGCAAAGACGCAATCAGTAGTAATGTGCATAATCTGTGCTACGTAGTAAATGATGTTAAAAAGTTTGGATCTCTAACAGATATTAGTGTATATCCATTTGAAAATTTTTTAGGCAGTTTGAAATCACTAGTTTGTAGTGGCAAAAATCCGTTAGCACAAATTGCCAGACGGATCACAGAAAGACAAAATTCAAATGCAAAACTTGATCCTCATCGTTGTATAACGCCCTATGCTAAAAAACAATTCCTAGATGAAAAACGAGAGTTTCCACCAAACTGTAAATTATAATTATACAAAACCATTTACGTATCAGATAGTATGATTTTATCACCTTATTCTCCAAAAAATAAATGGTTTATGACAAATAATAATACTGTTATTGAATTCTTACATGCAATTCATAATGAAGGGAAATATTTCATTTATGGTGCTGCTATTAACAATTATAAAGATTTTTTGATCTGCCATTTACATCATCCCACATAAATATTTATGAGTGTAACTATAAAACTAAGAATAATTTCAACAATCCAAAATTATATCACTTGGACGAAATTAAGTGCAAATTGTTCGCAATCGAATGGAAAGAAACAGTTGTATTTTTTCCTTTACTTCATACCCTTCGAAGTAAGGAATAATATGATTTTTCCCTATTTTTTCCAGTTTGTAAACCTGTCATAATCAATGTAAAAAAGACCACTCACTAGCGAATATACTCGTGAACATCACACTCGGCAATGGCCGATTTAATTTGATGAGCATTCAAAACTTCATTGAAAGAACATCCTTTCTCAAAAACCTGCCACTTGCGACCATGTTGACAAGTCTATCCACACCCAAGTGGACTCGTTGTCGCAAGTATACTCGCTAGTGAGTATGAGCCTTCAGCTTTAGTAGGAAAATAAGTTTTATTAGTTGAATAAGTAGTTATTGCATACAACAATTTACATTATAAATATGCACAAACATATTATGTATAAAATATATTTGTAGTAAATGTACAGGAACCATATCAATATAATGTTGTAAAGTTCGACGCTTGAGGTTAGCACTACGACGTCCTAAGAAAAACAGGAAACAAAAACCGTAAATATCGAGTGTTAACTTTAAATTAATTGTATTATTCCTTATTTCCATAGTGCAATCCTCGTACGTCAAGCTGTATAAATATATGCATTATGCATTATTACAGTGTTTATTTTCAAGGCACTAATTTAACATATAATATGTAAAAAATGGCACTAAAGAAAATAAATATTCTTAAAACAATATAACAATTCGTTCTAATAACTAATAATAATTTATTATACATATGTTATCTGGATTATTTATTCAATATCCTGAATTTCTGAATCTGATGAATTGCAAGATGAATTGTTATCCTTGTTTTCTCCTAATGTTGTCTTCTCCTTCTCCTTGTCCTCTTGCCCTTCGTTTTCCGCTGTAACTTGACCTTTCTTTGCTTCCTGCTGTTTAACCTTCCTTTCAAACCTCTTTTTAGCCTGCTTCAAAACGCCTTCTTTAAAAAGCTTTTCATGTTTTTGTAGGTTGTATCGATTGTCGCAAATTAGAAGACCGTCAAAAATAACTTGCACTATTGTTTTAAGTGCGCTAAAGGAATGCTTTCCTCCTTGATTTGTTTTTTTCTTTGAGATACCCGTCCAAGAATAATAGGTCAATATTTCCATTGAAAAGAGGGTATCAACAATTTTATTCCCCACTTTGGCCGCGTCACCTTCGCCAGTTGTACCACCTATTTTTTTAAAAAATTCGAAAAACTGTTCTTTAAGATCTTTGTTCACTTTCAGTTTTGTTTCAAAGTTATTTATTTCCTCTAAACTTATAAGAGGAAAGGAATATTCTTTTAATAGATTTGGCCTAATGGGAAAAGCCTCGTGAGTGGTGGTGGGCAATATAATCCCTTCAATTTTATTTAAAATTTCGTCAAATAAGACGCTGACCTTTCTGTAATCTTCTAAACTTCTTTTCTTAGTTGAACAATTTCTTGTGTCAAAGAACTTACTTCAGCTTTGATCTCAGCTTTGACGCTGTTGACCTCCGTTTTCAGTTCCAAAATTTGCACATTTAGCCCTGATGTTTCATTTTGCTCCGCAGTGGATACCCAAACTGTTTGATTTTCATTGGAGTCCAATTCCACTTCGGGTCCCATAAACAAGGAATTCAAATCTAGAACACTGTTGTCGCACAACTGCTGATGGTCGCACAGCTGCTGATGGTCGAGCTTGGCTTTTCCAAATTTCTTGATTTTGTCTTCGATGACAAAACTATGATGTCCTCCTCGGCATCTGTATTTGAACAAGTGGTGAATTGTTTTTCTAGTTCCAGGCCTTCTTCGAATGTTTTAATATTTTTGAACTTTAGCGTGCATGGGTATTCCTCCCAGTCTTGTTCGGGTTTGGAAGCTGCATTTCCCCGTAGCAATTCTCTGGCTGAATTTGGCATATTTGGCCAAAACAGGATGCTTTTCTTCTCCCATTGGTGGGGCACTGCGTTAAAATAAATTCCTCTTTTTTCCTTAGTGGCCACAATTTTAACGGTATCCATGTTGGATGTTGCATCTGTAAAAACGAAACATTTATATTCACATGTTTTAATAGGAATTTACTTAAATTAAAATTTGTAGAGAATATTTGAAATAATTTTCGTTTAAATTGAGAAGATAAGATTTTTTTTCAAATTTAGTCCCCAATATTAACCTCTTTACAACGTCCTTTCCTAGCATCCCTACCAATGTTCAGCAAAAAAAAGTATTCCAACTACCGCATCCTTTCCAACGTCCAAGAAAGAAAACGTCCGAGCCTAATACAACATAAGTGAAAGTCTCTCAGAAATGAGATCTGAGGACGTGAATTGTATTTCTTTTTCCTGATCGGTTTATGGTCGGTTTGGTTTTGAACAAGATCGAGTACTCTTCAATTATTGGGTTTACTCCTCATTGAGGAGTAAACCCAATAAAAAAGGTAATCTTATATTTTTTTCTCGATTTTTTTTGTATGTGATTTATGCTCCAGTAATGAACATAATTTTCATTAGTTTTGAACTGACTCCCCTCCCCCGTATCGTTGCGTCCATCATTGGCCACAGGAAAATATGGTCACTACTTTACAGATACAAGTCTATAGCTCAAGATTTATTTTGGCTTTCGATCCCTGACATGCGCGTAGGCAATATTTATTTGGTTGTTTTATAGAAGAGTATTTTTTTTAAATAAGGGGGGGGGGGCTCCGCCCCCCTCCAAGCAAATTAACAAAAGAAAAATATCCTTGAAATAAATAACTCCCTGGAGCAAAAAAAGTAAAAAATAGGTCCGGATTTCAACCGTGGACCACACGGTCGATAGCCTACTACGCAACCACTTGGAGACATATCGAAATGATACGAATATTGGTTTATATATAGTATAACGGAGTTTTTCGAATATGCAGTGACGTCATGAAAGGTAAAAAAACGTATTTCTTAGCTGTTAACAATTAACAATTTGACATTAATGTCACAATTAACAGTTGAAATAAAATATGCATAACTTTTTTGCTAAATTCATTGTTACTCTCTGTGTATTAATAAAGGATGCAAAAAAATCAGCTGACTGCGTATCCGGAAAAATTTTACTATACAGCATTTCTATATATATATATCGCGTACGCGCATCGAAAGCCGGAGTAAATCTTGAGCTACGGACGCTTCTCTTTACAGAATAAGTCAAAGGAAAAAAGTTCACATCAGGCATTTTTATATAGTATCAAAAATTGTCCTTCCTACCATAGATAAATATATTTGCTCCCTACGAAGGGTCTAACTTTTTTTAACAAATATACCTAACATGCATGACAAATGCGCTAAAAGTGTTTATGTGCATGGGCAAAATCGGCAAAACAATGTATGCTTATTTTACATGAACTTAATGGATAAAAGTATCTAATATATTATAATATTATATTTGTATAAGAAATACATAGATACTTACCGTATTTATACAATATTAATAAATAATATAGTAACACTAATAAAAGAACACGCACAATAAGTAAACAACAGTGTGTTTACTAAAATTCAATATCCTGTATTGAATTGGCATATTTGCGTCGTCGTCGCGTCGCCAAACGGGAACTTCAAAGGACAAGGCGGAACTTTATAGTGGCACCAATGGAATGTATAGTCGCCACCGCCGCGATCGGTGTAGCTCCAATTAACTGGCAATTTGGTGGCGCAGGGAACTTTCTTGAAAAAATCACTTTATAGTTCCAAAGAATCGTTGACCATGTAGTTCCAAAAAAGTTATTGCTTCTATAAAGTCACCTCTGGGTAGTTACAATTGTCACTTTATCAATCCGAAGATTTTAAAGTTCCAAATGGGTGGGGATGGCCTAATATATTATGGTTCCCGGTACTTTGTGGAAGCATATGGAACTATAAAGTAGTTTTTGGATTAAACGGCCATATTTTTTTCATGACTTTTCAGACGCACAGCCAAATGACTTATACATTTTGCGTTTTCAAGCTAAATATACCTAGACTAAAGCTTTTTTCCTTAGTTATTTTGTTATTTTTGACGGTGGACTAATATTTTAAAGTTTCACGCCATTTTCAAGCAAATGTATATATATTTTTTTATTACTACATGAGTTTCTATTGCAAATAATATAATAATTTGAAAAGTTATGAGAGGCGCTCGAAAATTTTGTCATATAAACCCACTATTTTATTCAGTAAAGTCGATTGCGTTTTGGAATTTACCTACCAAAGGCGTTAAAATCGCATGGTAAATAATAAAAAAATAATAATGACTTTCATAATTATTTTCCATCATGACATTTATTTTTATGAAGTGTGAAATTGCATGAAGAGATCGCTGCGAATAAAGTTTAATAGTTTAACGAAAGTTCCACATGTCGGTGGAAAATACTTGGCTGCCACGAACCCGCGACTAGGCAGCTTCGTAACAGATAAGGCGCATTCACCAGTAGGCCACTTTATAGTAACACATCATAGTAACTCTTTTAGTGGCAAAAACTACCCAAGACACTACCCGGCTACCCAAAATCTTTCCCCATTTTGGTCGCAGTTACTTAGCAGCTACGAATATGCGACGTAGCCGCCGATGGTTTTAGTGGCTTTGATAGTAGCAGTTACGTATCTGCCACCATAAATGCTAGTTGGGAACGGTACAATCGGCGAAAACGTCAACTCTGATTACAGAATGGCGAAGTTTCCAGATGAAATCTTGTTGAATCCACGAAAATATAATTCATATGATTACATCGTATCCCTCAAACCCAAGAATAATAAACTAGAGAAGAATGGTTACATCAACAGGATTTTGTCCCTGACAGCCAAAAACCGTAAACACAAGAGGTTGCCTTACGCTTCCTCTCACCTCAAACCCCGCAATCGGCAGGAGTATACGTCACAGGGCGACCGCGTCGAATAAATATCGGTCGCTCTTCTCTCTCACACTAGCATAGATACCACTTTTCTGAAATGCACTTAGCTCATTTCTGCCTATAATATTACTATATATTGTTGGATAGTTATATCAAAAATGTGAAATTAAGAACAAAAACTAAGCATATATAATTGATAAGCTATTGACATAACCTAATTAAGTAATTACTATTTAAATTACCTGATATTTAACTATTATGTGGTTTGATTAGGACTATACAAATAATGTATAGGTAAAGTAAGAATCAGCAAAGAAAAAGCCACGAGCGTCATACCTGACAAAGACCGCGAGCATTGAACAGAAATAATCTAAAGTGAGACAGAACGCGTTTTACGGATGACGCGGTGGCATTTTCTTAGTTGATTCTTACTTTACGTATCAAATTTTAAAGTTCTTAACTTGAGTGACATTATTTTTAATATACATACAACATAGGTATACATATTCGAAAGTGTGTTATAAATTCCATTACATTATTTGTGTTTTATTAGAACAAAGAAAAAATTACAAAGTACTTTTAAACTAAACAACAAAAAATTATTAAAATAAGTATATTTGCAAAGAAAAATTAATTTAATATGGATAAATTTGTTCTAAACAATTTATTTTTTTAACACGGATATTTAAATCATTTTTTTTAATATTTCGTAACAATAATTAAAGTTCGTCAAACTTAAACGTAGATAATGTCTAACTTTTTGAAAATAAACTATATGGGGATAAATTTGTGGCGGTACCTACTTATTCTTTTTAGAAATAAGATTTTCCAATCAAATAAGGTCTTTCACGTCCCCACAATAAATAGTTAAAACCACAGATTATCTAAACGAAAACGATAAAGTAAGGTTTAAAAAATTAGCCAATTGCATTTACCCTTTAATTATTTGGGTGGTCAAGAGGTCAAGATCCAAGATCCAATCATATCGACTCTATTCCATTCCGATCCATTCCGTTCCGGGGTAATGTGCGGGCTACATTACCCCGGAACGGAATGGATCGGAATGGAATAGAACGGAACGGAATGGAATGGAAATTCTGAATTCCCGCACATTAGCGCGGAAGTCCGCGGAAAAGATTTGTATATGAGTGGTTTATTTTTAGGCTAGCTTGATAACTTTGTGTTTGTTGCCGCGGAACCACGGAAAAATTCGCTTGCAGAGCAATCCCAGCGATTCCGTTCCGTTCCGATCCTATCCGCGCGCTTCTGATCCGCGTTAGTGTGCGGACCCTAACTTATTTACATGCTTTATAAAATTTTCGTTCTGTTCCATTCCATTCCGATCCATTCCGTTCCGCGATAATGTGCGGGCTGCTTTAACCGATCACTTTCCGTACAATGCTGAACGATCGGAAATATCTTTCTGGACTCTAAATTTTGCACATCAGGATCAGTAATCTTTGTGATAGGGTTAATCCGATTATAGTTTCCATAAACACCTAATAGTATACTTATCGCATTTGCATTTATTGAATGCCAAATTATGAAATTATAACCTATACCATAGGTATTTTATTCGCTACAATTAGAATATAATGTATATGAAGAAGTTACTGTTTGACCTCGCCTGAAGCGATGAATAATCAGTAAAAAATGTCTTTATAAATAAGAAAAAACTACACTGAACTATGTTCTTAATATTAAAACAAAGGGTTGTGCACTATGTGCGCATATCTGAAGTGAAACTTAAACTTAAATGCCCTACATATCGTAACGGGTTTGGATAAAATTAGTTTTTTTAAATATACCACTCAATTAACAAAAAGGGAAAGCCTAAATGAAAAAGAAATATTCTTCATAAAGTTTGGCTTATGTCTTGACAAGGTAATAGAGTAAATCCCATATTTTTTGCTTGTATATTAACAAAGATATCACAATAAATATAAATAACATACATATATCATTGAATTCTCGGCGGTCGCCGTCTCCGTCTCTGGTGCGGGTCGCCGTGTGACGTATAACCTCTGCCCGCACTCTGCATTCCCCTCGCCAGAAAGCTGGCGCGTAAGGCAACCTCTTGTGTTTACAGATTTTGCCTGACAGCAAAGAATATTTCGAATATTCTTTGCCCAAGCTAACCAAAAGTAATCAAAAGCACCAAAAAGAACTAAAACGTATCGGAACAGATTAAAAAAATTAAAGTAAGTTAAAACTAACTCAAATTAACGGAACTTTTACAGCTAACCAAATACATTAAAATTGGTTATAACGTATCGGAACCGGTTCAAATTACTAAAATAAATTGGAACTAAGTGAAACCAGTGGCGGCTCGCGGCTTTGAAAAGTGGGGAAGAGCTACCGACATCGACAGAAGGAACAGCGCCGCAGGCGAAACATTTTTGGGGTCCACGCCCAAACTGCCAAAATTATTTAATAATTATTACCGGTATTTTTTAGGTAAAGCATCAAAAAATAAAATACACACATGGAAATAGTCTAGGGATATTGAAAATTTGAGGTCACTTTGAAACTTTAAGAACTTTCTTAAAAACGAACGGATCTTCACGAGCCATGAAGCTTCCAAAAGGTTGCTGTATTGTCTTTGAAAAATGGCTGTTCAAAGTAACTTAAAGTTATTAGGTGATATTATACCGGGTCCTTCAAAAAACGTTTGAATTTTTTTTAAAAAGTAGAATGGGCGCGTTTAACGTAGAATTACGAAACTTAATTTTCAATTCCATTTTTAGCTAAAACAAGTCTTCTGCTCAAAAAACCTTAATGGGGAAAGGTTGTTATTTTTTTTTATTAAAGAGACAGAAACAATTTTGTAAAACTGTATATTTTTAATGTTACACGTAACTCATCAGCATCAGTGGTCGTTCAATTGTGATAAAATCAAATACAGCCAATAAGTGTATTCAAAAACTAAACAAATTATACAGGGTGACTCAAAGATTTGTTGTTTCCGATATTTCATCTTATTTTTATAATTTATGCGACCGTATGTTTACTTCTCTATTTGTTTATGCAAATCTATAAGAAACGTTTAAATGTCTATATTATATACAAGGTAAAGCAAAAGATGCAAATGAAAAATAAGAGAGAGCGTTTTTTTAACTTTTAATCTAAAACAATACTAACTTATACAAAACTAAAAAACACCGTTATGCCATTAAAAGATACTCAATAGGTCGTGTGCGTAGTCACTGATGCTGATGATTATGAAGGACCGCTTTACACCTTCTTTGCACTTTGTATCAAATGATCTAAGTCTGCTTGTCGTAGTACCCATCAAGCTTCCTGTACATACATACAGCGGCGAATAGTTGGTGTACGAATATGGAGAACTCCAGGTACTGAAACACGATTAAATAATGTACAGGAGGTTCATTCATACAGAGGCGGAACTGTTATGGTTTGGGGTGGGATCAGTATAGGAGGAAGAATCGACCTAATTCGGCTAGACAACTTTTTTAACGCCAATCGCTATGTAGAAGAAAAACTCCAACCAGTTGTCATTCCATATGGGGGCAACTTTGAGCACGATAATGCGAAGCCGCACATCGCAAGAACGGTAAGGATGTTTTTAGAAGATATTGCTATTGAGATATTGCCATGGCCCGCCCAGTCCCCGGATTTAAAACCGATAGAACATGCATGGGACATGCTCCAAAGAAGACTTCTAAGGGAAGAAAGTCACTTAGAAAACCGCGACCAACTGTTCGCTGCTTTATAGGAAGCTTGGAGAGCAATACCACAAGCATACTTAGAGCATTTGATACAAAGTATGCAAAGAAGGTGTAGAGCCGTCATTAATAATCGTGGTGAGCACACAGCCTATTGACTATCTTTTAATGTTTTAATGGTGTTTTTTTAATTTCGTGTAAGTAAGTATTGTTTTTTAGTAAAAGTTGAAACAAACCCTCTCTCCTATTTTCCACTTGCATCTTTTACTTTACCCTGTACATAATGTAGCAAATACGTTTTTCAAAAATTCACATAAAGAAATGGAGATGTAAACATACAGTCGCATAAATCACAAAAAAAGAAAATTGAAATATCGGAATCAAAAATTTTTAAGTCACCCTGTATAATTTGTTTTGTTTTCGAGAACCCTTATCGGCTTTACTTCATTTATGACCACTGATGCTGATGTGTCACGTGTAACGTAAAAAATATAGAGTTTTACAAAATTGCTTCTGTCTCTTTAATTAAACGAGATAACAACGTTTCCCCATTAAGGTTTTTTGAACAGAAGACTTGTTTTAGCTAAAAATGGAATTGAAAATTAAGTTTCGTAATTCTACGTAAAACGCACCCATTCAACTTTTTAAAAACATTTCAAACGTTTTTTGAAGGCCCCGTATAATATCACCTACTAACTTTAAGTTACGTTGAACAGCCATCTTTCAAAGACAGTACAGCAACCTTTCGGAAGCTTCATGGCTCGTGAAGATCCGTTCGATTTTAAGAAAGTTCTTGAAGTTTCAAAGTCACCTGAATTTTTCAATATCCCTAGACTATTTCCATGTGTGTATATTCATATTGTATTAGCAACAAAATGATTTGTTGCTAATACAAATCACATGTCTACGAAAAACACACTAAAACTAGAATATATAGAAAATATCTCTTGTATAATACTATAATGGATCAACCGTGGAATGTAAATAAAAAATAATTCCAAGAATTCACGGCGGAATGTCCCCTAATAAACTCGCAACACCTAAACGAAACAACGTGGTTTCGCGTTGGACGCGTTCATCTGAGAATGGAAGTGCTACACGCCAGCTCTTCCAATCATTGCAATCCAAACAAATGTTCGACCATTACGTCATCGTTGTCATGGCAACCAACTAGTTGCGCTTATATTTTTGATGACTCGACGGCTCTCTAGCGATGACTCTTCCTTAAAGTTCTACACAAATGATAATGTCACTGCTATCGGCGCGTACGCAAAAAGAAATAGACATTTTCATGTGGGTTCACCTCTGTTCTATTCGATAGTGGAGTTAACGGGCAATGTGCAGGTGGCGAGATTCGTGTTCTTGTTTCATGAAGCTTTGATTTTAATGTTTGAAAATAATTGAATTATTAGTTATTAGGGGGGTAACAGGAAACAGATTATTTCAAAACTAAGAAAATTTTAGCATTGAATCTTAAAATATATTATTTTACTGATGAATGAATTAATTGTATTTTTTTAAATTACATTTTCTTGAGGAAGTGGCACTTCCCCTACTTCCGCTGAATAGCCGCCACTGATTGAAACTAACCGAAAGTTGATTGAACAACTAACCAAAAGCACCAAAAAGGGCTAAACCGTATCGGGCAAATTAAAAATATTAATAAAATTAACTTAAATGAACCGAATTTTGGCGACTAACCAAAACTAACCGAAAACATTAAATTTGATTGTAACGTATCGGAGTCGGTTCAAATGTCTAAAATAAATTAAAACTAAATGAATGTTTATTGAGCGACTAGCCAAAGGCACTAAAAGGGACTACAGCGTATCGGAATAGTTTTAAACATTAAAGTAAGT
Organism: Pissodes strobi; assembly: GCA_016904865.1. Taxonomy (NCBI): domain Eukaryota; kingdom Metazoa; phylum Arthropoda; class Insecta; order Coleoptera; family Curculionidae; genus Pissodes; species Pissodes strobi. The sequence continues at coordinate 45,233 of MU188176.1, read as the reverse complement.
TAAAACTAACCAAATTAACTGAATTTTGGCGACTAACCAAAATTAACCAAAAACGTAAAAATTGGTTATAACGTACCGGCATCGGCACCGGTTCAAATGACTAAAATAAGCTAATTGAAATTAACCGAAAGTTGATTGAACGACTAACCAAAATGAACCAAAAGTAACAAAAAGCACCAAAAGTGCTAAAACGTATCGGAACAGATTAAAAATACTAAAGTAATTTAAAAATAAACCAAATTAACTGAATATTAGCGACTAACCGAAAACATTAAAATTGGTTAAACGTATCGGAACCGGTTCAAACTAAGACATGTAAAAAAAGAGATGTCCTTGGGTTCAAACGACTAAAATAAATTAAAACTAATTAAAACTAACCGACAGTTGATTGAGTGACCAAACAAAACTAACTAAAAGTAACCAAAAGCATCAAAACGTGCTAAAATAATTTACACAAATTAAAGTAAGTTAAAACTAAACAAAACAAACCGAAATTTCGCGGCTAACCAAAACTAATCAAAAGCATTAAATTTTATTATAAGGTGTCGGAGCCGGTTCAGATGAATACCTCTGTGGTTTCATGCGAGTGATTTTTCAAGGTCGCGTCACGACACGGAAATTTTTCCTGAACGTCACGAGAGGGTTTATGAAAAATTGATTATAACGTATGGGAACCGGCTCAAACAAGTAAAATAAGTTGAGACTAAGCGAAACTAACAGAAAGTGATTGGACGACTAACCAAACTAAGAAAATCTATTAAAATTGTTTAAAACGTTTCGGAACCGGCTCAAATGAATAAAATAAGTGAAACTAACCGAAAGTTGATTGAACGACTAACCAAAACCCATCCAATTCATTACCATGGATTATAACGTATCGGAACCGGTTCAAATGACTTAAATAAGTTGATATTAGGTGAAACTAACCGCGCGAGATCGGGGATTATTTTTTTCATTTTTTTTTTGTAAAAACTAGTCAAGTTGCATACCGTTAGATTTCTTCCACTGTACACATCTGAAACAAAAATCGAATGTGGAATTGTATAATATAATAAACTAAGCCGAAAATCAAATTATATACCTTACAGCCGTAACTTCTGAACAATAGTCTAAACCAGCTTAATTTATTGAAAAATTCACAGTCCTTCGCAAAGATGCAACCGGGAGGACATTGAAAATGATAAATAAAAACCCAAACATGTGATTTGTGTAATTCGAATAGTTTTTAAAAGCAGAGTTTAAAAAAGTAAAAATACAAACACGGGTGTTTAAAGTAAAAAATGCCTTTTTAAAATTAAAACTTTTTTACATAATTATAAAAAAATAAAAAAAGGTGCGGATATGAAGACCTAAAGAATTACCCTTTACTTGTAGATAGGAAAATCTATTACTATATAACTAGCCCTAACGTTGCTGTAGATAATTTCTAACCTGTTCCGAATTGTTTTAGCCAGTTTTTGCACTTTTGGTTACCTTTAGTTAGTTTTGCTTAGCCGCTTAATTAACTTTCGATTAGTCTCAGTTAGATCCAACTTATTTTAGTCATTTGAACCGACTTCGATACATTATAATCAAATTTAGTGTTTTTCGTTACTTTTGGTTAGTCGCCAAAGTTCTACTCGTTTTGGTTAGTTTTAACTTACTTTAATTTTTGTAACCTATTCCGATACGTTTTAGTGCTTTTGGTTACTTTTGATTAGTTTTGATTAGTAATTCAATCAGCTTTCTGTTAGCTTTAGTTGCTTTTTATTTATTTTAGAATTTGAACCGGTTCCAATACGTTACGAGTAAAATTAATTTTAATGTTTTTGGTTAATTTTAGTTAGTCGCCGAAATTCGGCTAACTTAAGTGAGTTTCAATTTACTCTAATATTTTTAATCTGTTTTGATTTACTTTTGGTTAGTTTTGTTTAGTCATTCAATCAACTTTCGGTTAATTTCAGTTAGTTTCAATTTATTAAAGTCATTTGAACCGGTTGCAATGCGATATTACCAATTTTACTGTTTTTGGTTAGTTTAGGTTAGTCGCCAAATTTCGGTTAATTTGAGTTAATTTTATCTTACTCCAATATTTTTAATCTATTACCATACGTTTTAGCCAGTTTCGGTGCTTCTAGTTACTTTTGGTTAGTCATTCAATCAGCTTTCGGTTACTTTCAGTTAGGTAACTCCAATTTATTTTTCTCATTTAAAGCGGTTCCGATACATTATAACCAATTTAAATGTTTTTGGTTAAATTATGTCAGTCGCCAAAATTAGGTTAATTTGGGTTAGTTTCAACTAACTTTATAATTTTTAATCTGTTCCGATAGGTTTAAGCCCTTAGTGATTTTGGTTACTTTGGCTAGTTTTGATTAGTCGTGCAATCAACTTTCTGTTAATTACAGTTAGTTTCAATATTAGTCATGTGAACCGGTTCCGATACTTTATAACCAATTTTAATGTTTTTGGTTAGTCGCCAAAATTCGGTTACTTTGGGTTAGTTTCAACTTACTTTAATATTTTTAATCTGTTCCGATACGTTTTAGCCGTTTTTGGTGCTTTCAGTTACTTTAGGTTAGTTTTTCAATCAACTTTCGGTTACTTTCCGTTAGTTCCAATTTATTTTAGTCATTTGAATCGGTTCCGATACGTTATAATCAAATTTAATGTTTTTGGTTAGTTTTGGTTAGTCGTTAAAATTCCGTTGGTTTTGGTTAGATTTAACTTAACTTAATTTTGTAACCTGTACCGCTACGTTTAAGCCCGTATTGGTTACTTTTGGCGAGTTTTAGTTAGTCATTCAATCAACTTTCGGTTAGTTTTAGTTAGTTCAAATTTATTTTAGTCATTTTAATCGATTGCGATACCATAAATCAAATTTAAGTTTAAGTAAATAAACTAACACGATCTCTCACGCGTATGATGTCATGTGTCAAATGTAGCATGCACTTTTTCACGATTTGAGGCCCTATACTTACTAGGATAATAGAAACATTTTCAATGTTAAAATATAAGAGTTGCTTCAAAAACACAAAGGTCATGTGAAAAATTCGCAATTATTAAAACATAAACGGAATTTTGCTCGCACTAGCGGTGACGGGCATTTTATTTTTGCAGCACTTGTTTTCTTTTTTCGCTGTTGTCTTTATCCAAATTTAGGTAAATAACAGAATTTTAATGAAGACATATTTGTTAAACCGATTATACGTGTAATTAAAAAACTGCATATTATTAAAAAATTATTATAAATCTTACCTGATAGGGTCTTTGGGGCATCTAACATCTAAGAAATGATAATCCTTCATCCACTTTTATAATGCACAACAATATTTCGCCATTGTAGCGATCTTAATAATTATTTAATTCAACGCGACCCAACAGTACAGAATATCAAGGCGTTTGCACACTGACCGTAAATTCTCCCTCGTAGTGTAGCCACCGCTGGCCGAGAACGAGATTAATCCGGATTCGCTTCAAAGCTAAAAACTGTCAGCGAAATTGGAAATTTGTCTCGAGTGAACCTACCGTATATACTTATTTATACCGTGTTTAAACCATCCCTATTGACATACTAAAAGTCCCAAAGTCTCCCATTCCGGGAACATTGAAAAATTTTGTCCGCCATCTTGGGTTTTTTAGTTTTTTGGAAATAACTCGTTAACGGTGATTTTTTTTTGGGAAATATCCAAAACACTGTTTTGTAGAGAATTAGAAAACACACATTTCGTTTTTTTATTTGTTCCAATCGGATAAATAGAAAAAAAGTTATGGCGATAACTTTGATCGCAAAAATAAATTTGTTAGTTTTTTCCTTTTTAGTCACTAATACTGCTTTTGCAACACTTGCTAACAAAATTTTAAGATATTCTACTGGTTAAACTTGCTGTATCAAGAAACAAACAGATGCAGAACTACTACTACTACTACTACTAGGTTGTGGGCAAACTATTTCAAATATGTTCAAACAATGAAATTGTTTATAAGAGCTGAGAGATCTGGACTATGATTATTACATATTGAAGCTGTAAAGTTAAGGATTCCAATATTTTTTTTCACTGGCCATAACAATTATGGAAAAAGCAGTCTACTTTATTTACAACAAATGGAAAAGTTAAAAAATATCGATCCAGCTGAATATAGTAAGTTTACTGACGGGGGATTGTTTACGATTCGACGCAAAAAGAACCGCTGGACGGGCACATGGTCAGAGATGGTTATTGAGCAGAGCTTAATGCGAGCTATTAGAAGAACTGGTGGTTTATCTCATGGGCGTGTCGTCAAAGATTCTTCTTTAGCCAGATGGATTGCAAGTATGTCTGTTTGCAGCGCAGTCTCAAGGGCGATAGATGACTTTGTGGGATTTGAAGCAGTAGTAACCGTTCAGCATGTGGAAATAAGGGCTTCACGAAAAGACCGAGAGAACAAGGATTTCAATAAAATGATAGATTGGTTAAACGATCACGATCCCTGGAAGTGTAAAGGTTTTCAATCAATTTCCACTGGCATTTTAAGCCTAACCAAAAGTGAACTGTGATGAAGCCGACGAGAGAGGAAAACATAATGAATGATATGGTTGATAAATAGTTTACCGAAATTCAGTATAAAAGGTCTAGAGTTGTTAAATCATTAGCATCATCTAACCGAATTAAAATAGTATCCCGTCAAGTAGTCGTTAATTCTCTTCAACTATTCACTAGAATAGTTTGCTCGAACAAATCGCCACAAGAAATTAAGTTATGTATTCAATACGACCTGGTCACATATCATTTATCCCTATTCAAGGATGGTTTACTAAGAAAAGTTGTATAAAGAATTCGATTCCCTAGTGACCTCTAGCCGCGACCCCATAAATAAAAGTGTTTTTGTAATTGATGGAGCATTGTTCCTACATAGAGTAGTGTGGCAATACGTTAATTTTGTACTGCATTCTTATACACAGAAGTGTTTGTTTTTGATGGGTATGATAGTGATATTATATTGTCACGACTAACAACCGTCCGAACGTTTTTGTGCTACCCTATAGAACTAGCTGCCGTGCCGCTCGCTTCTTTGTCTGTATGACTCATCGCCCGGCCGGTCGCGAAGATTCAGGATCGCTGGAATTATCTCGATGGCCTCGTCGAGATCATATAGAGTGGCCTCGGAATACTTCCCGAATATTCGTGATAGATTTGAGATTATATATAAGCAGACCTAAGGCGAATGTGAGAGTTAGTTCAGTTAATCATTGAGTGTTGAATAGATATTAGTTGTAAAGTTATAAGAGTAGTTTAGAGTGTTAAATTGTATACAGTGGTAGTGAATAAAGAGAGTATTAGTTGAAAATAGCAGAGTTGTAATTCTGTTAAGAACACACGAGAAAAACGTAACAATATCTACAAAAGACGCTATACAACAATTTAGATTGCAGGGAAGTGTAGAAGTGTTAGTAACTCCAGATTCATTTGTAGCCGTTTCCCAAGCAGACTTTTTAAAAAGCAATAAAAATAAACAAGGTTTCATAAACATTTGAAAGGGATATTTACTGAAGGCAGGTTTGGTAGTTTAGCAAGCTCAAAGAGGTGCTGATGTTACAGCAGTTACCCAGAGTAAATTTTTATTTAAAAAAGACGATTTGCTTTGCCATAAAGTGTTCTTATTTCAAGATCAATCTGTACCAAAAGATGAACTATTTGAAATTGGCTTTCAAAGTATTTTAAAATGGTATGGGGCTAACAACGTGCAGAAATTAAATGTCCATCGCTATATTATGTATAATTAATTAACAAGCAGACAAAAACTTGGTGCACATTTTGATTTAGCAGTATTACCACCTACCGAAAAGGCAGGTAAGGAGCATATTTTAAGCGTTTACATTCAGGTAAAAATTAGTTTAAAACTAATTTTAAAATATAAACTACCTATTTCTTTCTTTAAAGTGAAAGAATGGTTAGGTCGAAATATTGATCCCACCAATTGGGGATGGAAAAACGAGAAATGAAAGTTGTACCCTGTTAAAACAACAGATGATGTATCCTGTTAAAACAACGATTTTGCAATTGCAAAACTCTTTTGCGATAGAGGGTGCTCATGTAGGAAGCTAAGTTTAAGATGCTGGTCCAAGTGTCGCAATTGTTATGGACTTTCTTGCATGAACGATTCCATAAAAGAAATTGAAGAAATTGAGGAAATGGGCGAAAGTACTGATAATTCATTTGAAATTTGAAAGTAAATGTAGGTTAGAAATATAATATAAATACACATTGCTAATAGGTATGTTAATATTTTTAGATAAACTCACGATGTAATTTGTCAGGCAGGACTGTAGAACCCCAATGTTTATTGACACTTTTTTTGTTTGTGTCTTGTTACAAGTTTAACCAGTAGAACAACTTACATTTTTGGTTGTAAGTGTCGGAAAGCATTATTAGTGACTTAAATGGAAAACACTGACAAATTTATTTTTGCGACCAAAGTTTTATCACCATAACTCTTTTTCTATATATTCGATTGAAACAAGTAAAAAAATAAAATGTGTGTCTTTTAATTCTCTGCAAAAAAATATTTTAAACATTTCCCAAAAAAAATTACCGTTAACGAGTTATTTTTAAAAAACTAAAAAAACTAAGATGGCGGTCAAGATTTTTCAGGGTTCCCGGAATGGGAGACTTTGGGACTTTTAGTATGTTAATAAGGATGGCATGACATTTACTTAATTAAAATACCTGATACTAAAACGAAAACGAGAATTTGTTATTAGTGGTGGTTCAATTGAAGAAATTGCAACACGTTTTTTTTCTGAATAAACCCAGATTTTTTTCCCCTATTAATTAAAAAAAATGAACCTAGCCCCGTAGAGTCGCGTTACAAAGCCCGGCCCCTGTCGTGGGGTCGTTTGAGCGCCACCCGTTCTAGCCAGCTAAACGGAAAAAGCTCGGCAGGTGTTGTACCGAGTGGCTAGATTCGCTTATAAAATTAACCGGTTCTTAGTACTTAATTTTAAACTTTCAAGAAAATGAGAATAATTATGGCACTATAACCAACCAACTTAATCTATCAAGAAAACACAATCTAAAAATTTAATGGACATTATATTTGCTAATAAATCCTTTTTTTTTGCAAACACAGCAACAATCTATCTGGAGAAAATGGTTATAGTAAAATGTGGTTGAGTAGACAAAAGAATGTTAAATGAATTAAAGTAATTAATAAAATAAACAGAGTACAATATGAAGATTGTACGTACAGAGACCAATTCAGTTGGAAAACCTCGGTTCTATATGCCTTATCACTAAATGCACTAAACACTACTTATCAAAGTGATCACTTGACGCAGACTAAGCTTCAGTGATCGTAGATCGCATGAAGTTAGCTTCGTGAGATTGGCCACGAAAAAATCGTGAGAAATCGTGAGATCTCGTATTTTTCCCACAAGTAAGATTAAAATCGACATTTTTAACGTATTTATTGGACGAAATAGAAAAGTTTATTTTATGACATTAATTTTCTATTCCTTTCATAGGTTTTAATTTAAAAAGCTGAAAAATATACCTATAAAATAAAAGCATACAAAAACTGGGCAACTATACCTATTACTTATTTGCTTAAGGCAAAATTTTCTGTAGACTTTGGTTAAGGTTATTAGGAATAAATTAGTCAGTTTCCGAATCAGACTCTGAACCAGGGTCAACTGTTGGGTTTCCATAAAGCACTTGGCTGTTATTTTTTTTTAAATAAATCGGAATCAATTTAAAAATCGTAACATTTTCCACTAGGCTTTACTAAATTTTTCGTGAGAACTATCTCTCAAGTATCTATCAAGACACTAACCACTAGTTACTATACCTAGCTAAATAGCTGGGAACGTGAAAGTCGGATTCGTCGATCTCTGAAAAACCCCCCATACTGTAAACAAACATAGCCGGGACAAATCTAAAATATATCGCCTATCCTATCCGGCCTATCGCAAGAACTCAAGTACGTACGAGACGCGAGATGACAATTGATATCCATATGGGTACACTATTTGTTTTGGTTCTTTGAGTGGCGTGATGTGCGAAAAATAAGTTACAAATTTTTAAATTTAGGAAATTTTTAAAATATCGTGAGATTTTATTAATTTATCGTTAGTTCGTGAGATTGATTCCAGATTCGTGAGATCTCACGATAAATCGTGAGATCTATGATCCCTGCTAAGCTTCTTACAACTAGGTATGCGTGCGCTAATAGCTGCACTGATGGTGATAATATGCCGCAATGAGCGGACACAAGGATTAGATCAAAAAAAAACTGGAGAAGTTAATAAAAGCACCAGATCAGATTAAAACTATTAGCTTGATTCATATGATAAAAAGATACAATTCAGAGCGGTTATATTTGCCGACTAATGAATGAAAAGAATGCCGCTTGACTTTTAAAATGAGAAAACAACTCAAAGCAATTAGATTAACTGGTCCGATAAACCAGTGAATAAATGTAAATTAAATTAATTAAAATCAATGAGCTACCTCAATTCAATGTTTGATTTATATCAATAAAAGCAAACGAAGAGTAAACATAAGACACAAAACTTATACCCAAATCCCGTCGTCGAACTGTGTCGATGGCCTCTAGTGCGGGAACTACAAGTTAAGGCCCTTCGTCAACCTTCCAGGGAAAAAAGGTTGTGGACCTGCTTCCGGCCTTTCAGAGAAAAAGTTGCAGTTCTTTAATTAAAGTTCTGGCCCAGCAGAAGAAATTGGTTCATCAAGTAAACCTCTGGCCCAGCAGAAGAACCCTGAAATAATCCAGTACGCATTAAATGAAGCCCCCTTACTTTAATAAAAATCATAGACCCGCTCCCTCTTTGCATAAATACTTCTTCTTTATAAAACAAATGTTCCCAGACAAAAAAAAACCATGGACTTGCAGTGCAATAAAGCAAATAAAAGAGATATTAAGATTCAGGCAACTTGAATATAAAAAGATAGATATGAATCACCCCTAAAAGAATATATAAACTTCCCCATATGATCAAAATTAAAGTTGCATTAAAATAAAAATTCGGATCAGATAAAATGTAGTAGATAAAATAACACATGGGAAAAGCAAATGGCGTTATGTGCATAAAATAAAAGGTTGATAAGCAATCAATTTCATTAATTTAGGCAAAAATGGTAGCGATATTTATCTCAGACTCGGACTTGAGGGTATAGAGGAGATTCGACGGTCTCGGTGCTTACCTAGTACAGCATGTAGAGCCCGAAAAATCGGTCGTGTTAAAACACAAACAGAAACCACACAGTAAATCCCCTACCAAAAAAGGGTTGTATTATATCACAATATTTAAAACGTGCAGTTTCTCGCTATACGGGCAAACGTTCCCCAGGCGAGCAAACTAGAAAAGACCTCTCCAACGTTCCGTCTTCCGGCAATTTGCCTTCGAAATAAAATACTTAAGTAGTAATGGGCTGAAAACTTGACGAGTGATTCGATACAAGCAATAATTCTAAGAAAATAAACGCCTTAATTCTCGCTCATTATGATGATAAATGACGGCGGAAGCCACGAATAGTGAGCTAAAATTACATTATTCCAGAAAAGCTAGGAAATGCTCTAACAGGTACGATAAACCTTCAAAAATCTAAATCGAGAATGAAAAACGCGCGATACGTAGCCCATTCCTATTATTTGGCATAAACCACACAAAAACTAGTCGGCCGTACAGTTAATATTCGGTGGCCGTACCCAACGAGAAATATATTTAAAGCAGAGGTCCAAAAACGATCTCCGGAACATCAACCTAGGTTTCTCAAAAGGTAATAGAATATTCAAACTGAAATTAAATTATGGTTCAATAAGTCAAATGCAGCGTATTTGCAGGCTAACAGAATTCTTTAGAAATGTAAATCGACTCGCTGGCTGTTTAGGATAATATAATGCAAATCAAGCCAAGTTAACTTAATAATAAGGTACATACATCGCTTATCAACTAAAATAGTTGGTCACAACGGATTCTAAAAACTAATACGAATATATAGCTAATCTATACCTAAAATATAGTTAAGTTTACATTGAGAAAAGAGGCAATTTCAAGCGAATTATTAAATTCAGAATTAATAAACCGATGAGTGCAAAATACAGCATCTTTTTTCCCTAAATGTGGCATATAAATGAAATTTTAAAATTGACAAAATCGAACTGTTACAAAATTAATTTAGTGGAGATTGTTTGAAAGTATGAGCGTCTGCGTCCTGTAGGCATTACAAAAAATCGATTCTTTTTCCAATATAGAAAAGGCGTGCCCATAAAACTGCCCATAGGCATAAATACTTTTGGAGCTATGCCGAAAAACATAGCTACTTTCCTTGGATTGCCAGACCCGTCTAGCTATACAGGACACTGCTTTCGGCGATCATCTGCTTTGCTCTTAGCAGACTTAGGAGCGGATATTTTCACTCTCAAACGTCATGGGGGTTGGAAGTCGGCCCCTGTAGCGGAGGGATATGTGGAAAACTCCGTGGAGAAGAAACGAAAAACAGCCTTGAAGATACTAAAGTCTATTCGAATTTCATTTACGCCGCATGAAAACAATAGCACGTGCTCGACAACAGCCAAGAGCGCGCCGTTTTGCGTTCCTATTGGTGAATCGGTCATAAATCATTCGATACACCGCCCAGTTATTTTGACCAGGGTCGAATTCAATTTTCGCTGTGATTCCCCTGCTTGCAAAAGACGTTTTGTGTAAAGTAATTACAGTGTTTGTTCGAAATAAAAGCTTATACTTTTTCGTACGGTGAAGTTATGAACAATTTATTACTTTTTATATTAGTTTCAGCATTTTTTAGTTACACTTTTTTGATTATTTAGTAAAGTACGACCCTGTGCAATTCAGGCATACATGTGCTTTTGTTTACATCAGGCGTAAATGAAATTTGAATAGACTTTAGGAGAAAAAGAGGTTACCTATACACATCCTAATGAAGATGTTTTGACTATGAATACTTCGATCGGAAGTTCAGTGTCCTACCAACAATGTTTAAGCCATGATATCTTATATATCATAATATGTTATATTATTGTGTTTGTAAAGTTCTATTTAAATTATTTATATTCAGTTTTTTTCATTTTTTAATTACTCAAAAAAGGCTTTTCGAAATATGTAAATCTTTTCAGAATTACTTTTCACCCTAATGCGAAAAGTAAATTTTTTTCACACTAGTGCGAAAGTAAATCACTTTTCACACTAGTGCGTTAAAGTGACATTTTTCAGATCGAAATGGGTTTGAAAAATGTCACTTTTCACACGCTCGTAGAAAAATAAATAAAAAGCACCGTCAATACTGACACAACTAAAGAAATAAACCAAAGTGTAAAACCTATACTGGCATATTTCAAAATGTGCCACTAATTCTCGAATACACAGACCATAAATAAATATATCAAGTTCGGCACAACTCAAAAGTGTCACTATTCCCGCACATTACGAAGCGACTGCTAACAATTTCAGTGCTATACTGAGATTATGCCACTATTGGTGCACCCTAAAAGCATTATTTTGTGTGATGCTTTAGTGACACATTCGCCATCTAGTAACAACTAATTTTGTGCCAGTCTTGTTACAAGAAACGGTTATCCATTTAAGGTTTGATACAAGAGTTAGTACGCTTTTTGCAATTTTTGAGATGTGCCACTATTGTCGCCGTTGAGCGATATCTACTTGAATATTGTGAACTAATTAACATCATTAATTAAATATCACCCTGTCGCAAGTTTGAACTTGAACTTGAAAACTGTTATATAAACATTCACTGTTAATTATAAACAATTTGAGCGGTCGACGGGAGCGACTTTAATCCTTAATGCTACAGCCATCAGCATTTTGTAACATATAAATATGCAGGCAAACGCCAAGTTCATCAGACTTTCGGGTCTCTCAAACCGCTCAATTAGTTGCTGGGCAGTACACAGGTGCGTCCACTTCTAGTTATTCTATACCCCAACCCCTATAACTGAGAACACTTATACACAGGTATAAGGTTGTCAGGTCCTTACCTAACCTGGGTGAACGTATGCATAGGTATACGGCATTCGGGGGCTACTAAAAAGTATAGAGAGAGTCGAATTTATGAAGTATCAGAGCTTCTAGTGAAGGGATAGTTTTTGGGGAGTTTCAAAAAGTAGTGAAAGTGCCTTAGCAATTTGTGATAACCTAAAAAGACTTACCTTATAAATATCAGAACAAATACCGAAATAAAAGACAACCCGCTCACATAAACTTTATTAAATAAACAGTGACGTCGCTATGCCAAAAAAACTTTAAAAAAAGCCACCCTCGCTTGCGAAGTGATTTAATTTGAGCGACGTCACACTCATAATTCATCTACGTCACATCTAAAATAGTGACGCCAAACAATTTAGTGTTAATTGGGCCTAGTGCCGCCATCTTAATGAGTCTACGTCACAACAACAGTAATAACTTAAATTAAATATCAAAATCAAGTAAATCATTAAGTAATTAAACATGTAATAAACGCAGGCTAGGTCAGTTTAGCTACTGCATAAAATCTAAGCACATATTGGTTCGAATCACGCGCCGAGATACGGCCAAGTGCTGCCAACTAGAGGTGGTCTGCGACACCAAAGACAGAGTAAGGACACGTGCTGCATCCACGGACGCTCGCCGAAGTACGGGCGGTCGACATCACAAGCGCCATCTAGGGGTCCTTGTTCATACCTGGAACAAAGAAAGAAAGAAGGTAACTACGTTGTGGGAGCTGCTTTATTTTTGGCGAAGGTGCTAGTCAGTACCGAAAACACAAATATAGTTAATTATATGGAACAGACATCAAAATGGAGCAATACAACAAATTTGTATAGGAGAAACTAAAGGAAACCATGGAACAAGCAGGAGAAACAAGTGAAGAGGACGAAGAGAGGAAAAATATAATGATATGGAACAAGTACTCAAGTAAAAGAAGAATTTAGGCAACTAAGAAAACAAAACACAAAAGCTAGGAGAGACCCGAAGCTTCAAAATGTAAATAGTGTAAATATAAAACCCAAGTGCTCATAGAAAATGATATATTCAAGGCACTTAGGAGGTTAAAATATAAATAAGGAAAATATATAGTGAAACATATAGAATATATAGTGAAACATAGCATAATATAAGCCCGAGTGTAAATAAGATAAATATATAAATAAAAACACTTAGGATGTTAATAAACTGAATATAGAATAATAAACATTATATAATATAATAGGACATTGAAGGATTTATGAAGAAAAATGAAGCTCGAAGAATGAATTAGGCGAATATTAACGAGAAGAGTAGTAAACTATGTATGCAAAATAAATAGGTGAAGCAAATGTGAAGATATATATAGTAAAGCACAAGTAAATGTGAGTTGCCATTAAAATTGTGTATTGAGAGTATATACAGAAAGAATAAATATGTATACGAGGAAGTATTATAAAATAAAGTGTTCTCCGGCCTTAAGAAGGTTGCAGCGACAGATGGTCTAAAAGATAACGTCACAGCAAAAAATGTAGAATAAATATCTATACGAGGAAGTATTATAAAATAAAGTATTCTCCGGCCTAAATAAGGTTGCAAAGACGGATGGTCTAAAAGAAAACGTCACAGCAAAAAATTTAGGCATCGGAAAGTTGAGCATATAGGGACTAAAGTAGCTACGCTGACGTTGAAGGAAGTTAAGCAAATATTTTGGTACCAGAGATGCTCAAGGGCCAAGTACCCAAGTGAAATGTTACATAAGCAAGAAATGTTTAGGTAAAGCATGAAGACTATAGAAGAAGCATACATAAGTTGTTTATGTAAAGTGAGAAGAAATATAGAAGAAGTTGTTTTTGAGATAAGAGGAAGCGTACATAGTGAAGAAAATATATAAGCAAAAGTTGTTTATCTAACACATACATAAGGAGAAATATATGAGCAGAATATGTTTACATAATGTGTGTTTAAAATAGAACATACGTGGATATATGTAATATCCTATATTTTTTACACAAAGCTAGTCACGTAATGAAGCATAGATAGATAGCATGACATAGATATACATAGCGTGTCTATATACATTTAAAATAAACCTTAAGTAAGAAAAACTAGATATGGAAAGTAAATATAAGAAACATAGAATAAAATAAATATATCGGAGAATGTATATGTAATCGATACCAAGAAGTGTATTGAGAAGCAGTAAGAAAGTGTAAATAAGTAATGTATATATAACCTTACCTTGAGAACATGCTGCATGGATCACAATCCAGGACCAGTCGGGAGCCATTGGAAAGCACCAGTCGAGTCCATACAGGACTTGCCATTCGACCAATCACTAGCAGAAGTATCCCCATTCTTCGACTAGGGATTCCTAGAAGATAAAAAAGTATAAGAAATTATAATATATGAATGAAATACCTGCAGCAGTAGACAACGAATTAGATAATTTAAAAAATAACTCAATAATAACAAATCTTAGATCAAATCTTGCCAAGTATCTAATATTGCCAAAAATCATATTCACGAGACTTATATTTGATTGTATTCTTTAGCCCATCCAATGCCAACTAACACACGAAGAAGCAAATAAAGTCGACGCCATTTTTCCACGCCTTTCAAGGAACAAAAAAATCACTACGAGACTACAATAGACCACGATACATCCCTGTTATTGTATCATGACAATAGACAGCATTGCAAAAGAAGACCACTACGAGCACCATCTACCAGGCTTTGTGTAAACCAAGCAGTCCGCAACACAAGGAATCTGCGAAAATGACATGTGCAGTCGCCCACGGAAGCGTAACGTATAATTTCCTATTAATTTACATAGCATTATTAATATTAACTCATCAAAGTGGCACAAGAATGCATTGCAAGGCGATAACTTGAGAAAATAATAAGATTCATAAAGACATATTATATGTTGCAAATATATTTTATTGCTTTAAACAAAACTGGCATGTTGAATTAAGTCAACAAGTAAAATAAATTATGTCCTTTGATATACCAATATCAGCAAGTTTTGGATAGGTCAAGAAATATAACTGAGTCAATAAGCTATTATAATGATGTTAGCAAATATTTTATACATAGACGGGAAAGTCTATATACTATATAGTTTTGATAAATTTGTAGATAATGGATTTAAAAATAAGAAGTAAAGAACAATGGTTAAACAGAATATAGACAGAACCGGAATTTTATTCTAGCAAGAAATAAGTTTAACATACCGTAATATTGTTAATATAGGATAGATAATTTATTTTAAGACGGGGTCGCAATAAGTTGATTTTTAGTGCCAAGGGTAAAATTCATTATCTTTATATATAAGCCCCATTTAACCAACTATTCCCAAAACTAACCGATATAAAGACAATGAATTAATGTCACCTCTGTTGGGATGGACGCATCTTAATAGATGAGATATCATATGAAAGGCAATTTATTGTCCATAGACATAAAAACCTAGTTTTAAAAAATGGCATTATAAGCCAGTATAAAAAGATGTTCTCAAAACGGATAGGTTTGCACTAGATATAAGGTATAATAGATCAATAAGCTTAAACAAATCAAATCGAGAGAGTTTTTATCATATATAATTAGTAATAAGGTAAAAAACAGAACCGTATTTAAATAATACGTTTGTCACGTAGTTGCTTTATTAACACAATGAATATTAAGACGTAAAACGTTATTGGCCATAGAAGCAAATAAATTTTGAAATAATACATCTCTAGTAAACAGCCGGGTTTATGAAATTATAATTTTGTTAATAAGACAACAAAAAACGTCACAAGTATGAAAACATAGGATAAGATTATAACATTGTTAGTACAACTTGTAAAACTATTTTTCTTTTGTTACATGTACCTATAACTAGCACACAGAGCGAGGCAAACCATACAAGAACTTACCACATGAAATGGAAATGGGTGGATCTAAGCCAGAACAAGTCCACTGATGAAATATATATTAAATTATAATAAAATTAGGTGCAATACAGTATGTCTTCTCGAATTGAGGTCGGTTTTCTCTCTTTTAAAGCCAATAAGTCAGGTTAAAACATTGGGGACCAACGTTATCAGGGAGGGGGAATGTGTGAACTAATTAAAATCATTAATTAAATATCACCCTGTCGCAAGTTTGAACTTGAACTTGAAAACTGTTATATAAACTTTCACTGTTAATTATAAACAATTTGAGCGGTCGACAGGAGCGACTTTAATCCTTAATGATGCAGCCATCAGCATTTTGTAACATATAAATACGCAGGCAAACGCCGAGTTAATCAGGCTTTCGGGTCTCTCAAACCGCTCAATTAGTTGCTGGGCAGTACACAGTTGCGTCCACTTCTAGTTGTTCTATCCCACAACCCCCATAACTGAGAACACTTGTACACAGGTATAAGGTTGTAAGGTCCTTACCTAACCTGGGTGAACGTATGCATAGGCATACGGCATTCGGGGGCTACTAAAAAGTATAGAGAGAGTCGAATTTATGAAGTATCCGAACTTCTAGTGAAGGGATAGTTTTTGGGGAGTTTCAAAAAGTAGTGAAAGTGCCTTAGCAATTTGTGATAACCTAAAAAGACTTACCTTATAAATATCATAGATGGATAGCATGACATAGATATACATAGCGTGTCTATATACATTTAAAATAAACCTTAAGTAAGAAAAACTAGATATGGAAAGTAAATATAAGACACATAGAATAAAATAATATATGGGAAAATGTATATGTAAGCGATACCAAGAAGTGTATTGAGAAGCAGTAAGAAAGTGTAAATAAGTAATGTATATATAACCTTACCTTGAGAACATGCTGCATGGATCACAATCCAGGACCAGTCGGGAGCCATTAGAAAGCACCAGTCGAGTCCATACAGGACTTGCCATTCGACCAATCACTAGCAGAAGTATCCCCATTCTTCGACTAGGGATTCCTAGACGATAAAAAAGTATAATATATGAATGAAATACCTGCAGCAGTAGACAACGAATTAGATAATTTAAAAAATAACTCAATAATAACAAATCTTAGATCAAATCTTGCCAAGTATCTAATATTGCCAAAAATCATATTCACGAGACTTATATTTGATTGTATTCTTTAGCCCATCCAATGCCAACACACGAAGAAGCAAATGAAGTCGACGCCATTTTTCCACGCCTTTCAAGGAACAAAGAACCCACTACGAGACTACAATAGACCATGATACATCCCTGTTATTGTATCATGACAATAGACAGCATTGCAAAAGAAGACCACTACGAGCACCATCTACCAGGCTTTGTGTAAACCAAGCAGTCCGCAACACAAGGAATCTGCGAAAATGACATGTGCAGTCGCCCACGGAAGCGTAACGTATAATTTCCTATTAATTTACATAGCATTATTAATATTAACTCATCGAAGTGGCACAAGA
Source organism: Pissodes strobi (assembly GCA_016904865.1). Classification (NCBI taxonomy): domain Eukaryota; kingdom Metazoa; phylum Arthropoda; class Insecta; order Coleoptera; family Curculionidae; genus Pissodes; species Pissodes strobi. The sequence continues at coordinate 27,840 of MU188176.1, read as the reverse complement.
ATGCATTGCAAGGCGATAACTTGAGAAAATAATAAGATTCATAAAGACATATTATATGTTGCAAAGATATTTTATTGCTTTAAACAAAACTGGCATGTTGAATTAAGTCAGCAAGTAAAATAAATTGTGTCATTTGATATACCAATATCAGCAAGTTTTGGATAGGTCAAGAAATATAACTGAGTCAATAAACTATTATAATGATGTTAGCAAATATTTTATACATAGACGGGAAAGTCTATATACTATATAGTTTTGATAAATTTGTAAATAATGGATTTAAAAATAAGAAGTAAAGAACAATGGTTAAATAGAATATAGACAGAACCGGCTTTTTTTAATTTTATTCTAGCAAAAAATAAGTTTAACATACCGTAATATTGTTAACATAGGATAGGTTATTTATTTTAAGACGGGGTCGCAATAAGTTGATTTTTAGTGCCAAGGATAAAATTCATTATCTTGATATATAAGCCCCATTTAACCAACTATTCCCAAAACTAACCGATATAAAGACAAGGAATTAATGTCACCTCTGTTGGGATGGACGCATCTTAATAGAGGAGATATCATATGAAAGGCAATTTATTGTCCATAGACATAAAAACCTAGTTTTAAAAAATGGCATTATAAGCCAGTATAAAAAGATGTTCTCAAAACGGATAGGTTTGCACTAAATATAAGGTATAATAGATCAATAAGCTTAAAGAAATCAAATCGAGAGAGTTTTTATCATATATAATTAGTAATAAGGTAAAAAACAGAACCGTATTTAAATAATACGTTTGTCACGTAGTTGCTTTATGAACACAATGAATATTAAGACGTAAAACGTTATTGGCCATAGAAGCAAATAAATTTTGAAATAATACATCTCTAGTAAACAGCCGGGTTTATGAAATTATAATTTTGTTAATAAGACAACAAAAAACGTCACAAGTAAGAAAACATAGGATAAGATTATAACATTGTTAGTACAACTTGTAAAACTATTTTTCTTTTGTTACATGTACCTATAACTAGCACACAGAGCGAGGCAAACCATACAAGAACTTACTACATGAAATGGAAATGGGTGGACTAAGCCAGAACAAGTCCACTGATGAAATATATATTAAATTATAATAAAATTAGGTGCAATACAGTATGTCTTCTCGAATTGAGGTCGGTTTTCTCTCTTTTAAAGCCAATAAGTCAGGTTAAAACGTTGGGGACCAACGTTATCAGGGAGGGGGAATGTGTGAACTAATTAAAATCATTAATTAAATATCACCCTGTCGCAAGTTTGAACTTGAACTTGAAAACTGTTATATAAACATTCACTGTTAATTATAAAGAATTTGTGCGGTCGACAGGAGCGACTTTAATCCTTAATGATGCAGCCATCAGCATTTTGTAACATATAAATACGCAGGCAAACGCCGAGTTAATCAGACTTTCGGGTCTCTCAAACCGCTCAATTAGTTGCTGGGCAGTATACAGGTGCGTCCACTTCTAGTTGTTCTATCCCACAACCCCCATAACTGAGAACACTTATACACAGGTATAAGGTTTTCAGGTCCTTACCTAACCTGGGTGAACGTATGCATAGGTATACGGCATTCGGGGGCTACTAAAAAGTATAGAGAGAGTCGAATTTATGAAGTATCCGAACTTCTAGTGAAGGGATAGTTTTTGGGGAGTTTCAAAAAGTAGTGAAAGTGCCTTAGCAATTTGTGATAACCTAAAAAGACTTACCTTATAAATATCAGAATAAATACCGAAATAAAAGACAACCCTCTCACATAAACTTTATTAATAAAATAGTGACGTCGCTTGCTAGACAAACTTTGAACCAAGCCTCCCTCGAGAAGACATGCATTTCATATTAATTGGGTATAGTGTAAACTCTTAATTCATCTATAATCTTAAACACGCCTTTATTAGTATACAAGCTAACCGTTGTTAAGTTTGTTTGTAAATAAACTTGTTATTGTTTTTATCGATGTGTCTCCTTTATTATCTCTTCTCAACTTGACGTAGTGCGTTCCTAAACCTGAGTTACTCTCCTACACGCTAAGTAAGACGTGTCGTCACAGATAAAAAATACAAATCGTGACAATATCATAGGGCCGCTAATGATGGAAAATCGATTAAGAAAAGGTAAGTCAGAAAAAAACATATATGCTAAGACTAAGTTAACGATAAAAGACGTATTCCTTCATGATATTTATTGGAATAAACTGAAGAAGTTAGTGGATCAATTATGGTTGCTGTTTGCTGTACAATCTCAAGATGGCGGGCCATACTGGAGATGAGAATGAAATAATATCAATTATTGAAGAACTTCGTAAAGAAGCGTAGGTAGTTTATAATCCTAAATAAAAGCAGCTTGATTCGCTTAAGGAAACAGAGAGATTGGAAGCGTAAAAAATTACAAATGACCCCATAGATCGACATGAAAAAGGAATTTAAGGCAATGGATATCTATGTATCCTGATGTGTATAAATTGCTTCTCCAAATATGTACACATAGCAGCTGGAAATGATGTTTCTAGTATTTCTAGTTAAACCGGAAGTTCGTGTCAGACGATAGATATTCAGAAGGTAAGATAAATAAATGCAATCCGCTTTGCATTAAGAGAGCAGTTTGGATTCTACATTTTAACATATTGTTACGTTTCTGCCGAGTTCTGACAAAATCACAACTTTTTCTATTTGAAATAATCCTCTCTTTATTCCTTATCACTGTATACGATTAAATCACCATACTACTATTATAACTTTACAACTACTAGATCTTTACAATTCACCACTCAATGATTAACTAACTGCAATATGCGTTCGCCGCGCTCTTTATATCCAGTCGAATATATCGTCAACTAACATAAAATCATACAGTGGAAAGTTTGAACTTAACCTTGAATCGCAATTATAAATTGTTGTTAGTTAAAGTGTAAACTGTTATGATTAACCTTGTTGATAATTCAAAACAATACTCGAATTAGAGGTCAAAGTTTGGTATAAAAAGCTGTGCAGCAGCCCATACCGGCAGACTTTGATTTCCAGTGCGAACTACCGAAAGGGAAAAGCCCCTCTGACAGATCAAAGCTCTCACTTTAAAAAATACCTATCAGTGCGAACTACCGAAAGGGAAAAGCCCCTCTGATCAGGCACGTTTAAAAAAGACCTATCAGTGCGAAATCTACCGCAAGGGAAAAGCCACTCTGATCAGGCACGTTTAAAAAAGACCTATCAGTGCGAACTACCGAAAGGGAAAAGCCCCTCTGATCAGGCACGCCTTAAAAGTGAATCAGTGAAAATTAATAACGCCATAAGGCAAAGTGCTATTTAAATTAACTACATATAAAAAGTAAACTACGTAACTAAACTTTCATCCACCAAATAATTTATGCGCCCTTCTGGCCAGCTTTTTTTGCTATTCGCCCGTTAATGGATGTGACAATATATCGGGACTATTTCGGAAGTTTCTCTATTATTCTTGCCTTGGCCGCGGAAAAATAACAGGAATGTTATCGGTAGGCCATGATTCATGCGGAAATAACGTAGACCCGGCAAGTCCATTGTATAGAGTAGCCCAAAAACAAACAGATGGTCGCGAGCCGTAACAATATCAATATCATATGGTCTTTAGAATGTACAGGGTGTTCCACTTCAAAAACTGTAACTTTTTGTGGCATTATTTTTTGTAGCACCCCGCATAATTTAAAATGATTTTAAATTGTGTGCATTGCGGTTCTGCGTCATACTGCATAGAACGATTTTTGAAAATTGCTAGCATATACGTTTATAGTTCGTGGCCTTCGTCGTCATATACTCTATAGCTTTTTAAAATACCGCCACCGCGTAGATATCAATTTGTTCTTATCTTCAAACTTCCTTTAAAACTTTAGAGTTAGGGTAGTGGGTGGGAATGGCGCTCAGTGGGGAATGACGCTCACCGCATTTCTACTTAGCCCATTCGAGTCTACTATGTCCCGCTTCACGTCATTCCCTCTTGGTAGCTCCCCGAAGTAATCGAAGCCATTCACGTGTCGATATTTAGCATCGCTCGACGGTCCTGTCAGTAAACCTGTATTTAGTGATTTTAATCTAATTTTAGTGTCTCGAATATCTAAAGTTAAATTGTAATAACGCTATTTTGGGGTATTGTATCATTTATTAAATCGATGGAGCGTGTCTTGGGCAGTCGCGGCTCGCGAGTTTATTGGCAAGTGGGTCAAATCCAGGTGGACAGAGGCGCATGCCAGAATAGCGCCGAAGTCGAAAACTTTTCGGGGTGCGACGCCCAAAATGTTTCTTTTTTTCTTTAGAAAAAAATAACCAAATGTATTTGTATGTATGCTTGTTCAATCCAACTGCAATGTCCTTGTGAGATTTGATGTGTCCTTATTATCACGAAACTTTGTAGGTACCTGCTCTGAACAAACTATAAGTAATTATAAATAAAACTAAAATACGTAATAATATTGCTAAGATATCTCTCACCTCTTATGTACCTAGTTATGTGTTTGTAAATCAAATGGATTCTTCTATCCATCTGTTTGGTGAAATGATCAATCACTAGCTCATTTAAATTAAAGGTTTTTCAATACTTAACATTGCTAAAGTACTCAACCTTGACTACCCCATTGTATTTCTCAAAAAAAGTTTTAATTCTCTTTAGGGTTGAAAAACATCGTTCACTTTCTACTGTTCTCATTTGAATAGCACATAAAACGTCTACTTGACTCATGACATTATTCAGTCAACGTTAACAACTAAATTTCATATAAGTTTTTGCAAACGCAATGCGTATGTCAATATATTATGTAACAATCAACTAATTAACACTATAAACTTTGGAATCGGATGCATGAAACCTTCCTTTTTCCCACTTGGTGCTTTGTTGTATGCACATTGTAAACAGGCTGATATATATCGGCTTACGTATTTCCTCATTCTAGGAAACCAATAATTATTTAGTATATTCTTCAGAGTCTTTTCAACTGCAAAGTGTCCCATATTATCATGATGGTACATGGTGACTACGCGTCGAGCCACCTTTGGGACATACCATTTTAGACCATCTAAAGTTCTCCTGTATAACTTATTATTTTTGTGTTCAAAATCCTTGTGAATCTGTCGCTCCTCATGATCTTGTGGTTTTCGTGAAAGGACCTCTATTAAGAGCCTGCAACGGTCATCCTTCAACTGTGCTGCTAGGACCCAGTCTTCGTTGGTTATATCCACTAGGAAAATATCAACTTCTTGTGTATCTCGGGGATCGTCGACAGGATTCCGACTCAATGCGTCCACATGAGCCATTTTAGTCCCAGGCCTATACTCAACTGTAAAACTAAACTCCTGTGTTATAAGCCACCACCTACCAATCCTTGGAATAAGATCACGTTTGGACATCGCCGTCCTCAGAGCGTTACAGTCAGTTACAATTTTGAACTTAAGTTCTATCAAATATATTCGAAATCTTTGTAACGAATTGACGACCGCTAGAGCTTCTAACTCATATGAGTGATATCGCTGCTCTTCTTTTGTGGTTTGTCGGCAGTAAAACATTACCGGTTTTAGTTTATTATTATCCTGTCTTTGCATCAAGATTCCGCCTAGACCAAGCTTCGAAGCGTCTGTGTGCAACTCAGTGTCTAGTTTTGCATCGTAGATTGCTAGAATCGGCCTATTGGTCAGAAGCCGTCTGAGTTCCTCAAAGGCTCTGCTCTGTGTTTCTCCCCATTCAAAACTAACATCCTTTTTCGTTAAGGAAGTTAATGGGCGTGTAACTTGAGCCTTGAGTCTTTTATGTATTTTCTGAAATAACTGCATAATCCCACAAATTGGCGAACCTGGTGCACATTTTTGGGAGTCGGAAATTTTTTGACTGCGTTGATATTTGTATTCCCCGTCCGTATACATCTCGCGCTAATCTCGTGTCCAAGGTAGTCTATTTGATTTCGAAAAAACTGACATTTTTGCAAACGTAGAGTAACACCAGCTTGTCTGAAGTTTTCAAATACATCTGCAAGAGCGATTAATCCAGATTCGAAAGTTGGAGATGGAACCAACACATCGTCCATTTATGCCATAGCCGTTGAGAACCTCATCGAGCCTAAAATGTGGTTGATCGTCCTTTGGAATATAGCTGGTGCATTTACTAGACCAAATGGCATACGAAGGTATTCATACTCATCAACATCTTCGCACACACACCGCTCGTCGAGCGCCATAGGATCTACCTTTAGTGTGCCATAAAAAAAAAAAAAATACTGTCCATCTGGTGTGAGAAATGCTGTTTTATTTATTGATTTTCATCTATTTTGATTTGGTGATATCCACTTGCCATATCGAGTGTAGTGAAATACTTGCATCCCTGCAGAGTCTCCAGATGGTCATCAACGCGCGGTAAAGGGAAACAATCTCTTACGGTTTTTGCGTTTAAACCGCGGTAGTCCACACACATTCGCGTTTGACCGTTTTTCTTTTTTACTAGGATAATTGGACTAGAATACGGCGAATGTGATTCCCGAATTATTCCAGCGGACAACAAATCGTTTATCATATCACGTACCTTCTCTCTCTCATGAAGTGAAAGGCGATAAGGACGATAAGTCACAGGTCTATCATCCATTAGATCGATGGACATTTGGACATCTTCAATGGTCTCTAGTTCGTGCACATTCTGAGCGAAACAGTCGCGATATTTTTTTTAATAGTAGTAATAGTTTGTTCGTCTCATTTTCCGAAATATTGTCCTGTACGTGACTCTTTAGGTCTTCAATAGAAAATTTAGACAGTTTCGAAATATCTACTTTACTCACACTCACCTGTATATTATTGTCTCCACTACAGGGCTGTTCTCTGGCGATTACTTGATCCCGCGAAAAATAGATATTGTCCTCTGACGTATTCAGAATGGGAACTCTAGCGTCTAAAGTAGAGGTAATGCATCTGGCTAATATTGATTCTTTCATCGGCTCCAGAGAAAGTCGAAAGTCTATAAATATATCTCCTACATAGCCTTCGCTAGTCGTACAGCTCACTATTCCAACATGATTTGGTGGTATTTCGATGTCTTCTTTTGCTCGTAATATTACTTTTTTTTGTGGCAAGCTTTCTAGTTGAGGCAACTCCGCCATTTCATTACTAAATAATCTGGTAGATCCGCCTCTAATGACTGTGGTGGCACCCCTTTTATTTAAAATATACCATTTCAATCCTATGTTACGAGCGTCATACTCTCGCACAAGGATTTCTTCGCAACCTGAGTCAACGAGCCCATAAGTTTCGTGACCATTTATAGAACAAGTGACGTAGTAACCACTATTTTCCGATGGTGAATGGGTATCGCAAAGCAGTGTTTTTCGGGGTTTATTTTTAAAACAATTTTCAGAAGTGTGGCCCAGTTTCTTGCAGGTACCGCACTCTGTTCGAGGTTTTGTGCATTCCGTCTGAAAATGACTAAATTGTTTGCAGTTGTAGCACTTGCCTCTTTTAGTACTACGTTTCTCATCCGGTACTTTCGGGTATTCTTGATGCCGTTTTTCTTGTCTCCTAGGAAAATCTTGTCTTGAGCGTTCTCGAGTAACAGTTAAGGTGGACAGATAATCCCTATATAACTCTTCGGGTGTCAAATATCTGCCAACATTTGCCCCAGATTGAATGGCGTTGTCTTGAATACCGTCAATGATCATAGCTACGGCATTCTTCCCTGAGATCTCGCACTGACGCAAAAGTTGCATTTTCGCAAAATAATATTCCGTCCAACTCTCATCAGGTAGCTTATTTCGACGAATAAGTTTTCTAATAGCCGTAGGAAAATCATAATGATCTGGGAAAGCTTCACTCAGCAATTGCTTCCATTCTTCCCACGTATATCTATAGTTATCTAGGTTATTATACCACGTTTTGGCCAACCCAGATAATCTCGACTGCATATGATACACTGTGGTTTTCTCATCCCATCTATTCATCTGTGATAATTGTTCGATTTTATCAAGCCATTTCTTTATACTTTCATGAGGATTTCCAGGAGAAAACTCCGGAATGCAGTCAGGTTTAATAGAAACACGTACAGCGTAATTGTCGTCTTTTTGTAAAAGCTGGTCAACTAAATCTTCCAAATGTTTAATTCGTGCTTGGGAAGCTTGTTCGTGAGAAGTGTAGATATCAGAGCGTGAACTATCTGTTAAGTGTACGTCTGGTCGAGTATAAGATTCATCACGGTTGTGTGTATCGTCTACATCACAACAGTGTGCCAAATTATTATTTCGTCTCATTTGAGATGATTTTTTGTTTATCAAGTCACTAGTAACTCCACCACAACTTGTTCTGGCGGTTGTTCATGACGCTTATCTACCACTCTACTACGTATTAGCGGGGTACTGGCTCGTTTACTTACATGACTTCGTTTAGATTCCACAGTTTTTCTATGTTTAAGTTTATTCCTCTTGTATCGCCCGGTACAATCAATACTTGATGACGAACTAGAGCTACTACTCGTAGAACTAGTAGTGCTACTAGAACTGCGCCTACGTTTTCTATTTCCCATATTTTATTACCAAAATATCGGAACAAATAACTTGACTAACTTCTATCGTTGGCTGAGCAACGCTTCTATCCTATTTGAGTAAGCACTGTTTTCAAAACAGTAAAAAAATGATAATTAAGTTCACTTGACTAATATTAACACTAGTTTAAATCAACAATAACAAAAAAAAACAAACACCATAAACGTCTGCCTCGAATAAAACGTGTTTTTATCCTACCGCTGCACTGTAACAATTAACTAATTAACACTATAAACTTATTCACTAATTATTAAGAGACTATATTTAATTCGAATATCCTTTTATTTTCACGACTGCCGAACAAAATAATTCAAAATAATCCTCGAATGATAAATTCCCGACGACGACTGCTTTTTCGTATCTTTACCCTTTTCTCTACCTTCATATCGTTATATAAGCTTCATATGCCGACCCGCCTGAGTCAGATACCTTGTTTTTTCCCTTAACATGTTGCAGTGTTGTTATAATTAGTTTTTCTTTGTCTAACCCGTAACCCAAATGTCTTGCAATCTAATATTTTATTCCTCCGAGCGGTTCGAGTGTGTTTTCATAAAGGTCAAGCAGCATGTGGAACTGCGAGCGCGAAAATCACTATCATTGGCCGGCCGTCGACAATTTCGTTAACTATGTGTCTCTTTTTAACACCTTAGAAAGCGCGTATCTACGCGCTCTGTCTTAGTTTCGGTTCCCTAATTGCCATAAAAAGCCATAAGGTGAATTTAAAATACGGCTGGGCATCCAGCATCAATTGAACAAATTGGGGAGTTTTCGCACGAAAATGCATCCGCACTTTTTAAAAAATAAATATCAGCTGATAATTAAAAAATATATACAATTAAATTAAAATTACGTGGGTCATTGACCAAATGACCTTATTAAGAAGCCGCGCCTGGTCTTGGGCGTAGTTTACTGTGAAGTTCGTTTATTTATTCCAACCTAAAAAAGTGGGCGGCCATTTTTGTCATATATTTAAGTTTGGGGCAATTCCGCTCAGGTTGAGTGATGTAGTCGTTCACTATACCTAATCGCACGTGTCTGGTTTATTCTGAGTTTATTGGTTGTACTGTTAATTTTTTCAATAAATATTTCAATATTAGTAGTTACATAACCTTAATTTCTCTTGTAAGTACCTGAAAACTAATGATCGCTATTACCCCACCGGTGTGGGCAATTGCGCTCAAAGCACTAATAAAATTTTTTTGTCGTAACCAGCAAATAAAATTAATTCTAGTCAAGATTTCGTAACTAAATGCAAAAACAATAAATATTGTTTACTCAAATTAATTTCCAAGTTCCTCTGAATAAAATAAGTCACAAAAAAACAAGTGTTTGCTTAAGTGAGCGCAGTTTCCACCACCTCCCCTACTAACTTTAGTAGTCCACAACTCAAATATTAGTCATAGGACTGAAATGTGGATTAAACTGAAATAGTTATTTGTGTATTTAGAGCGCAAAGTAACGGATTGCCGCTTGAGAAAGAATGTAACTGCACCACGCGTAGCGGAGCGCAGTAATCTTTCGAAAACGGCAATCTTACTTTGCGCTCGAAAAACACACAGAACTTTTTCTACAGCCGCACATTTTGCACATTTTTCTCTATACTTATTCTGAAATTTGCAAATGACTGTCAGTTTTGACATACATATTATGTTCGGGCTTCGGGCATATTTAGAACAGGATTGCCAGCAACAAACTGCAACAAACGCACGACTGTCATTTATTTATCTTCGGTTTCCATGACCATTCAGCACACTAGACGGAAAAAGTGAGATTTTCCATTTCCATGTTCGCGCTAGAGCGCAAAATAAGGATCCACGGCATTAGTCGATTTTGCGATTTCATTTGAATTTAGTATTTAGTTAGCGCGGCTGTAGAAAAAGGTTTATTTTACCACCGAATTGTTCATGATAAGTCGAAAACAGTGTTGTTACTGAAAATAACTTAAACTATCGAAAGCAATTTTTTGAATAAAGCTATTAGCTATCAAAAAGTAGCTAAGTTAGTACTTTAGTTTCTTAATAGTTGCCTACTGACCAGATCTGGCAAATATTATTTTAGGAGATACCTCGTATGGATATTAGATTTTACAAATTATTGTATTTAACTACTGGCCAAGTCTAGCTAATATTATCCTTTTTTTTCAGGAGATATCTCGTATGGATATTAGCGATTCTACAAATTATTTTATTTATATCAGCGATGATTCTCTCCTTAATATACAAGGAATCTCTGTTTAAAATTATGATGCTGGAGAAGATAACTGATAATATTACTCACATATTTCTGACAACATGTAACACGCTAACAGTTACAATGATGACCTTTTGCAAACATGCCGAGATCACACGATTTCTGGACAGTATACCGACTATGGACAGGTAAATTTATAATAAAAATAATACACACCTTAGATCAGGCCTGCAGTCGAAACCTTGGCCACGGTATAAATAAGTATATACGGTAGGTTCACTCGAGACAAATTTCCAATTTCGCCGACAGTTTTTACCTTCAAAGCGAATCCGGATCAATCTCGTTCGCGGCCAGTTGTGGCTACACTACGAGGGAGAATTTACGGTCAGTGTGCAAACCAAAGACATTTAACCTGAAGAGACGGGACAAATGGTTCTTTGTTTTCCCCCAACATTGAGGCACATTCTATGGTCGATAGATGTAGCGTTGCCAAATTTTAAGTTTACGAGTTACTGTACATACTTTTTTCATATTAAATTATAACACTAAATACTTATTTTCCCCATTTTTGATTCATCAACAACCGGTTCTGAAGTTCTTACATGTCAATCTGACAATGCCGCTTCCCTTGGTTCCGCCTTGTTTTACCCCCAAAATATTTATAGTATGAACGTAGTAAAGTAACTGCACCAATAGATTGAGAGCATTGGAGGTCGACGACCGACGGCTCTTCCCCATTCGATAAGTATACTAACTTGGTAACGTTTCAAAACCAGTGAAGGCACTGCTGTAAATATGTTTTAATAGGTATTTAATAGAAGAAAATAGTTATTAAGCTACTCTTTGAATATGTCATTAACCAGATATTTGTCATATTTGTATGTTTTTAAATAAAATTTGTATACTTCAGTTCCTTTTTATTTGTCTCAAAAATAATGATAAGCAATTTATTTTTAGGCTAGCAGTGGTATGATTTAATTTTTCGTTTAACCCTTGAGAGCAGAAAAACCCTATGTGTCACAAAAACGTTTAAATCGGGATAAAATTGCGTATTTTTGGTATCTCATAAATTTCGTGTTCAAATTTGAAATTATTCAGGAAATAAGTTTTCGGAAATTTTATTTCATTATTAGCTGCTGAATAGTATATTATGCAATGACCATTCATTGCAAATGTAAGTTGAATATACTTTTTTCTACGACTGCCCTGAAAATAGACAAAAACGCACTAACAACTGCTCTTGAAAACTGGACATTTCAAACATCGTGTGAAAAGTATACTTTGCACACGGCGTGTGCAAAGTATACTTTTCACATTCACACGCTTATTCGGGTATTTAGATTAAAGGGCTTCGTCTCAGTTTTAGAGCTTCGCCCTCAAAGGTCCCATTACCAGATCTCTAAAAAAGGGGGCCCAATTATAGGGCTTCACCCCCCGGGAGCCCCTTTTTGCAAAACTGTAGAAAATGGAACTCTTATACCAGAGGTCCCCTTTTAAGACTTGGGGCCCCATTTTAGGGCTTCGCCCCCGGGGGCTCCATTGCTAAATCTGTAAAAAATGGGACTTCCGAACCATAGGCCCCATTCTAGGGTTTCGCCCCCCTGGGGCCCCATTTTAGGGCTTCGCCCTCGGAGCCTCTTTTTGAAAATATTTGGAAAATAGAGACCCCACTCCGGTGGCCCCATTTTAGGACTGTGCCCCTAGTTATAGTTTATCGAGAATCTCTTACTCACGTAGCTTCTTTCATTAGGAATAAAATTTTCTGATAAATCAATAATAAAAATGTTTCCCATATAACATGTAATTTTCTACCACACTCCCAGTGGGGCACCCTGTATGTAGCAGTCGTAGAAAAAGTATAGTGTGCTACACGTGCTGAAAAGACTTTTTACACTCATGAGACTTTATGACACTCGCTTACGGCTCGTGTCACCAAACTGTCTCATTCGTGTGAAAAGTCTTATTTTCAGCACTTGTTGCACAATATACTATTTCTATTTTGGTATCATAAAGAAGTCTTTTCGATACGCAAAGTTGTGTCGAAAAGAAGCTCTTTTCGACACTATTTTTGATGACTGGTTGCTATGATATTAACAAAATTGTGCAATGTCAAAGCTCACTAGCAAATATTTCGACACCGTTTTGAATGGGATTCCTAATAATACAGACGTCAAAAGTAACAAGATGGCCGTCCAACTTTTGATCGTGACTTGAATAAATAAATGTTTTTCATTAAAAAACGTGCAAAATAGCACTCCTCGCCCAGTTTTGTTTGGTTTCAAATGGACGTTTTAAAGCCTGAATTTGTGCGACGCGACGCGACGTGTAGCTTTTTTGTATTTCGTGAGTGATTTCCTATAAATATTTTTTATAAACTTTATATCAAAGTAACGATGGTCTTGCGGTGTGAGGTATGCAAAATCTCCAGCTATTATCATCCGAACCTGAGTTTCCACAAGTAAGTAAAAGCAAAGAATATTATATAGTATTTTCTTTGGTAAAAGTAAATGAAAGACAGTAGTAGAGTGGGCACCATTTTGTGATGTGATTAATTAATATTTTATAATACTTACCTATGTATGTGATATTAATGGATAATCTGATATGTTTGCAGTCATTTACCAACCTCTATTAAATCATTTTTGAACTAAATACTTCTTTGGTTTCATCGCAGTGGTTTTGCAAGGACACGGAAAAATTTCGTGACACTGCAAAATAACTATTTTGTGTTAACTAACCTTCAGAACTCATATCTAATCCAAACTAACTCAATCTAACCCACACACTATAAATAAAACATAAATATATTTTAAATAATGCACTCGAATAAATACCATCATTTCAAATTAAACGTATTTACTTTATTGCAATTATTATTATGATGGACTCACATTTTCAAAGTCTACGTCTATGAACTGTCCTTGCTTTCGTTCAGGCGGGGGCGGGCAATACTACATTTAGTAGTGGGGACGAAGTTTGACAAAAGTTTGTACACGATACATAAAAATATAAGGAGGCGGGACAATCGTTTTGTTGATATTTTTGCAAGATTTCGGATTTTTATGAATGAGTTGTCGGGTCTCTTTAGGTTAAATGTTTTTGGTGCAAACGCCTTGATATTCTGTACTGTTGGGTCGCGTTGAATTAAATAATTATTAAGATCGTTACTATGGCGAGATATTGTTGTGCGGATAATTATTGTATTACAAATGAAAGACCGAAAATAAAAATTGTTTATGTTCTACTCAATTAAATCCAGCTATTTTATTTCTAAACTTTAAAATTCACTTTCTCGGTACAGACTACTTCCTTTTTACCTCTCTATACCCTAGCTAATCTGGCCGGTTTTTTGCTACTACCACTTTTTGCATTACTCAGTTTTTTTGGCTTTCGTGTAACCCGATACTATACTTGTTTTTTTTTGTGACAACAAACCGACCAGATCTCTTTATTTAGCCACATATTGTTTGCCAAATGAAACAACCTGGACGGAAAGAATGCGGGCAAAAAATATCCTCGCATATTTAGATGCTGCCACATTTTTTTCCCAATAATCCTAATTTATTTTCTGTCTAGTTTCCTATAGTGAATTTACATATTTATATTTCCTACTTGAATACTTAATTTTGTTATTTTCCTTAATACTAGTGCCTTCTATTATTTACTATTTTATTTACACAGGGAAATACGGAATACGGAATAAGTATACTGTAAGGTTTATAATGTTTCTATTGTATTCGCCTTCAAGCTATTTAAAATACGCGACAATAGGCAACAGTGCGACGTTTACTTGATTTTTAGCGGGGAGGGAGTTTCGTGATTGGTCGCAGGATATATTTAATACACTTTGACCCTAGACCAACACCTAATTTTTTTTACATATTTTAAAATTTCGGCAGCGACTTGCTTTAGCCATTGGCGTGGAAATTGCCGATGCCGAACTGTGTAGTTACTTATATTATTTGGTTTGTAGGGTCTGGTGATATATAGGTTTTGTCGATTTTGCAAATTCTCTTTTTTCACTAGAAAGGGGGTGTCCTATATAGTAGTTTAAGCCAAAAAACTCGGAAGATCCGCTACATTTGCGAAAAAATGCCCTCAAAGTTCGAGTTTTGACACAAATTTTCAGCACCACTTCACAGAAGCACTAGAAATATAGACAAAACACATATGAAAATCAATTGTCGGGTGAAAATATTAACTAGGATACATTTGCGTCGAACGAGAGACCTCCGTTTTGTTCCGGTCCTAATTTAAAGCGACTCATAGCCATAGCACAGAATAATTCTGTGGCCATAGCCCCATTAAACAAAATTAAATTTTACTTGTAAATATCCTTTTTACTGTCAACTGTCACAATAGCCAAAACAAAGATTTTTAAGAAGGCACACTGTTGCCAGACGTTTACTGTAGTTTCGTTAGCAAAATTGATTAGAAAAATGGTGCGCTATAAGCACAGCTTATTCACTACCAGCTATTCATCTTGCGGCGGCATCCTTTGATTTGGGAAAGTCAATAACCAAGTTTTGCAAATTTTAGAAGAGAGTCATGACTTAATATTGTTTTAAACGCCTGGGCATCTGAATAATACTTTTGACAGTTGGTTTAATTTAAAATATGCTTTTTCTACTACCGTGCGTAAAGTAATCACTTTACGCACTCTCTAAGATTCATAAAATAGTCTTTTTTAATGTGCAGTGCGTAAAATAAGTTATTTTGCGCACTAGTGTGTAAAATACTTTATTTTACGCACTAGTGCGTAAAGTAATTTAATACTTTTTTTTTTCATATATTTTTCGGTAGTAGAATAGTATATTATTTTATATGGAGGAAAAGTGATACTTTTCATGGCGCGCTCGTGTTTAACAGCCGAAATGAGTGAGGCTGGTAATAGAGAGCAAGCCATGAAAAGTAACTTTTCTTCCAAATAAAATATGCTGTTTTTTCTTCAAATGTCGACAAATTAATGCAAGAATATCTCTTTTTAATAGTAATAAAATCTAATTATTATTAAAGATAAGTGGGTTCGCAAGGCGGCTTAGACCGGTGTCGATGAATAGGCACAGGTTGTTGCTATAGTAATGTAACATTAAGCTGTCAGTGGACTTCTGTCAACAATAATTATTTTTTTAAGATTGCGTCTCCGATTGCGTTTTAATTTCGTATTGATAAGCAGTTATTGAGTAAGTTCGAATAAATAATAACCAATTTGTTCTTAAATTAGTAATTTCTAGAAATGCAGTCACAAATTGAGTGATAAATACAAATTGTAGATTAAAAAATCTTGAGTTGTTGACGCATATTTCGTTGTCTGTTTGTATTTTATCTATGTTGCTATGACAACACTTCTACCTCCGCCGGCGGAAAAGTGAAAAGTAAAGCTCCGGCGGAGGAAAAACGAAACTTCACGGCCGCCTACACAGTCGAGTAATGACGGATTTACTGACGTTTGAAGAAAAAAATTTTTGTGTGCTACTCATGTGTAAAGTACCCTTTTTTTATTCAATTTCAATTAAATTTTTTTATCAATATTCCCTTCATAAAAAAGGTTCACTTTACACACTTGTTGCATAAATAACTATTTTATCGTCTAAAATCCGTTTAAAAACTATTTTAAAACGCACACATGTATAAAAATCCGAAATTTCCGAACCTCTCAGGGCGATAGCCGAGGCTTCGGACGAATTTTTCATGTATTTTGAAGCGAAAATTCATTTTAAATTCAACTGTGGAACTGAACCGCTCAGGGCGCAGTGCCCGACACACCAACTTTCCCATTTCGATAGAGTTGACTAGCTGGTAGTGAATAAGCTGTGCTATAAGTGTCTCTACTCTTTTTTTATTTAGGTGAATGATTTTTTATGGCAGTAGCACATCCTATATTGCTCGACGAGCGGTGTGTGTGTGCGAAGATGTTGATTGACACGGTTCTTGAATAGTTAGTTTGGGGAACAGATGTCCTGGGAGCATATTCGAATGTAACAGGCAAGATGTCCATTCGGCAATGCCGATCGTTTTTTTATATGTGACGTGCACGATATCATTTAGTCAGATGTCGTGACTGTTACATAGAATCAACAATTAAGTCTTCAATTATTTTAACACTTCATGCATGGCCCTCCGCTCGCTTCGCTCGCTACGGGGGCTCAACAAACAGAAACTAACCAAGTGCTAACCAAAATTAACCCAAAATAAAAAAAAAAATAAAATAAAAATTTTGGGTTAGTTTTGGTTAGCATCTGGTTAGTTTCTATTTGTTGAGCCCCTGTATAGAGAGCGAAGCGAGCGGAGGGCCATGCATGAAGTGTTTAAATAATTGAAGACTTATTTGTTGATTCTATGTAACAGTCACGACATCCGACTAAATGCTATCGTGCACGTCACATATGAAGAAACGTTCGGCATAGTCGAATGGACATCTTGATTGTTACATCCGAATATGCGTCCTGGGAGTGAGTTCCACAGTGATGCAGTGCGTCAGACACAGCAGTTCTTGTAAAGCGATGTTCTAGATGTTTCCAGTTGTACGACGAACCGGTGCGCTCTTGCCGTCTATCGTGACTGTCTGACAGGCGTTGTCAGGGGCGGGATAAGGCGGGCCAAATCCTGGGAACATCTGCCGGAAATGTATCTGTAAAACAGGGATTTCTCGGTCACATGTTTGCGGTGTTTCAGACTGTCCAGATTCCGGGTCAACTCCGGGTCCCCGACGAGACGCATAACTCTCTTCCGAACGGAATCCAGTAGCTTTAGGGTGTGCTCTGGCGTGGCACCCCAGATGTGTGAGCAATATTCTAAGCACGGTTTTATTTGCGCTCTGTAAAGCAAGAGCAACTGCTGCGGTGTATACATTTTTTGTTGCGAAATAGCGTACCAAGCTTCTGGGAGGCTGATTTTGCGACGATAGCAACGTGGTCATGCCAGGACATATTGCTGTTGACCGCGACCCCCCAGTAGTCCGACTGAATGAAGATGAAGGGATGGTCGATCCTGCCATAATGATATCATTGCCTGCCGTATGGTAAACGTGGCTGCTTGGATTATTGTTCAATGTGCATTTGCATTCATTCATCGGAATAAAAGAGATGCTCATTCGATTACACTATTACCTTGTATGTATATATTCGTCAAATATTTCACTTCATATATGGCCCTCCGCTCGCTCCCGGGGCGTAACCAAACAAACCTAACCCAAACTAACCCAAGACATTCCCAAATGAGGAAAAACAAACTAAAAAATATTTATATTTTCGACTGACAAATTACAATTTTTTTTATTTCCGGCATGCCTTGGGTTAGTTTGGGTTAATTTTGTTTGGTTGCGCCCCCCGAAGCGAGCGGAGAGTTATGCGTGAAGTGAAATATTAAATATACTTAAATAGTAAACAACACTGTTATTCCCCATAAGAAAATGTGCAACTTTTGGAAACACTGTGCCCGGCCCGCGGTGTCAGTTACTAAAATTTCATTATTTTCACGTTACAGTTTCAATATTTTCACGTTACACCTGGGAAAGTCGTAGTGGAAGTTTGCCCTTCTAGGGCAATTTAGGCTCAAAATGCGGATATTTTTTCAGCTAAAATGTGGCGAATCCTCCGATTTTTTTTTGGCTTAAGCTACTCTATAGGACACCCCTTTTCTAGCGAAAAAAAAAAGAAAATTTGCAAAATCGACACAACCTATATATCAGACCCTTAATTTGATGATATCTTTGAAGATTTTTAACCTTTCTTATATTTTTCTTGCATTTGGCGGTTAACTAATTTTTATATATTTCGGATAACTCTCTTAACTGAACTCTCTAAATTAAAATTTTTATTACAAAACAATTCCGAACGTTCTATAAAGAGCGTTTTGGAACATACTTGCTTCAATATTGCCTAACTTTTAATACAAAAATTGAATGCTAGAGAATTTATATGAATTATTAGCTACGATAAACCGTTTTTTTTCCAAATTAAGCGACGTCGTCAATGACGTAAATACAAAACCTTCGGGAAACGAACTCTACTTATTACTACAACATATTTATGTAATACATACAACAAATAATATCATGGAATACTATCCTTGTTATAAAAATGAGATATTATTATATGACATATTTTGTACTATAAGACTGTAATATAAAAAAAAACTGTAATTAAATTTAACGTCTTAAACTAATCAATATTATCAATCATAATATGGTAAGAATAACCTCGTGCGCCTATGGGAAGGCAAGATTTTTTACGTGCTAGTCCTCTACCCCCTTCAGTCGTTGTTAAGGTTCACTCGCTTGGCGCACTATACGTTTGCATTATATATATATTATTTTTTAACAAAACCTAATCTTACACAAAAGTGGGTGACGGATTTTCATTTTTTAGATGCCCCAAAGACCCTATCAGTTAAGATTTATAATAATTTTTTAATAATATGCAGTTTTTCAATTACACGTATAATCGGTTTAACAAATATGTCTTTATTAAAATTTTGTTATTGACCTAAATATGGATAAAGACAATAGTGAGAAAAGAAAACAAGTACGGTAAAAATTAAATGCCCGTCACCACTAGCGTGAGCAAAAATCCGTTTATGTTTTAATAATTGCGAATTTTTCACGTGACCTTTTGTGTTTTTAAAGCAACTCTTATATTTTAGCATTGAAAATGCTCCTATTATCCTAGTAGGTATAGGGCCTCAAATCGTGAAAAAGTGCATGCTACATTTGACACCATGACATCATACGCGTGTGAGATTGTGTTAGTTTATTTACTTAAACTTAAATTTGATTTATAAGGTATCGGAATCGATTAAAATGACTAAAATAAATTGGAATTAACTGAAACTCACCGAAAGTTGATTGAATGACTAACCAAAACTCGCCAAAAGTAACCAATACAGGCTTAAACGTACCGGTACAGGTTACGAAAATGAAATTAAGTTAAAACTAACCAAAACGAACGGAATTTTAACGACTAACCAAAAACATTAAATTTGATTATAACGTATCGGAACCGATTCAAATGACTAAAATAAATTGGAACTAACTGAAAGTAATTGAAAGTTGACTGAAAAACTAACCAAAAGTAACTAAAAGCACCAAAAAGGGCTAAAAGGTATCGGAACAGATTAAAAATATTAAAGTAAGTTGAAACTAACCCACAGTAACCGAATTTAGGCGACTAACCAAAAACATTAAAATTGGTTATAAAGTACGGAATCGGTTCAAATTACTAATATAAATTGAAACTAACTGTAATTAACAAAAATTTGATTGCACGACTAATCAAAACTGGCCAAAGTAACCAAAAGCACTAAGGGCTTAAACCTATAGGAACAGATTAAAAATATTAAAGTTAGTTGAAACTAACCCAAATTAACCTAATTTTGGCGACTGACATAATTTTACCAAAAACATTTAAATTAGTTATAATGTATCGGAACCGCTTCAAATGAGTAAAATAAATTGGAGCTAACTGAAAGTAACCGAAAGCTAGCCAAAAGAAACTAAAAGCACCGAAACCGGCTAAAACGTATCGTAATAGATTAAAAATATTGGAGTAAGATAAAATTAACCCAAATTAACCGAATTTTGGCGACTAACCTTAACTAACCAAAAACAGTAAAATTGGTAATAACGTATTGGAACTGGTTCAAATGACTATAATAAATTTAAACTAATTGAAATTAACCGAAAGTTGATTGAACAACAAAGCTAACCAAAAGTAACCAGAAAAGCGAAAATATAAATCAAAATAGATTAAAAATATTAAAGTAAGTTGAAACCCACTTAAATTAGCCGAATTTCGGCGACTAACTAAAATTAACCAAAAACATTAAAGTTAATTATACTCGTAACGTATTTGAACCGGTTCAAATTCTATAAATATATAAAAACCAATTAAAACTAACAGAAATCTAATTGAATGACAAACCAAAACTAATCAAAAGTAACCAAAAGCACTAAAACGTATCGGAATAGGTTACAAAAATTAAAGTAAGTTAAAACTAACCAAGACGAGCAGACCTTTGGCGACTAACCAAAAGTAACGAAAAACACTAAATTTGATTATAACGTATCGGAGTCGGTTCAAATGACTAAAATAAATAGGATCTAACTGAGACTAACCGAAAGTTAATTAAACGGCTAAACAAAACTAACTAAAAGTAAGCAAAAGCGAAAGAACGGGCTAAAACAATTCGGAACAGGTTAGAATTATTATCTACCGCAACGTCATGGCTAGTTATATATTAATAGATTTTCCTATCTACAAGTGGAGGGTAATTTTTTTGGTCTTCATATCGGCACCTTTTTTTATTTTTTTATAATTGTGTTAAAAAATATTATAATGTTATAAAGGCATTTCTTTAAGTTCAGTTAGTTTTAATTCATTTTAGTCAGTTGAACCGACTCCGATACGTTACAATCAAATTTAATGTTATCGGTTAGTTTTGGTTAGTCGCCAAAATTCGGTTAATTTAAGTTAATTTTAACTTACTTTAATATTTGTAATTTGCCCGATACGGTTTAGGCGTTTTTGGTGCTTTTGATTAGTTGTTCACTCAACTCTCGGTTAGTTTCAGTTAGTTCCAATTTATTTTAGTAATTTGAACCGGATCCAATACGTTATAACAAATTTTAATGTATTTGGTTAGTTTTGGTTAGCTGCAAAAGTTCGGATAATTTGAGTTAGTCTTAGGGGAATTGTGCTTAAGATGACATACTTTTTGTTTCAAGGCAAATATTTGAAAATTCAAAGGTGATAAAAAATAAATCACAGGTTCATTTAAAATGTTTATTTAGGTAACTGCGTAAGAAAAAAACAATTACTAACATTATTGGACACTTAAATGAAATAAAGTAAAAAAAAGACAATCATGTCCATATGGGTAAGATGGCACACGGCAGATTCACATTGGAACATCTTAGATCTTGGTGCAGTTCCAGCACATAGAGTGTGGCACCATCGATTACATAATTGGCAACATACCCATTGCTCTCCTGGCGTCGACTTACTATATAGCTCGTTGCAATAAAGGCATGCAATATCGGATTCATCCACATCTTCTGCGTCCTGAATAAAATCAGGTTCCGTATCTGAGTCATCCTGAAAGACATTACGTTTCACATGCTTTACAATTTTAGTGCTCTTGCGATTCTCCATCGACTTTTTATGATGACATACTATGTCATCTTAAGCCGACGACCAATATGTCATCTTACCCCACGAGGTCGAAATATTCCGCGTGTTTTGCTCTTTAAAAATTTTAAGGTTACCTTAAGGATTCGTTTATATTCATCGCTCATATTAACCACAGTTCATATCAAGTTAGTCAAATAAGACGAAAATTTTACCTTATAGATATTTATTGGCACAAACACTTTCAATAAAATAATATTTTTGAGTCACGATATCGCACACCATAAACAAACAACGCGAGCGGGCGGGCTCAAACGATTTCAGTGAGTACGCCCTCTGTAAGCCGACGTGTAAAATTCGATCACGTGCTTGTGGCGCGTAAATTTGAAGCGGTACAGTTACTATGTCATCTTACCTGAGTATGTCATCCTAAGCACAATTCCCCTACTGTTCCGATACATTTAGTTCTTTTTGGTGCTTTTGATTACTTTTGGTTAGTTTGGGTTAGTAGTTCATCACGCATATGACATCATGTGTGGCAAATGTAACTTGCACTTTTTCGCAATTTGATGTCCCATAACAGCAAAACAGAAACATTTTCAATGTTAAAAGTACTACGGCAGACGTAGCGCGATGAGAGAAATTCTCACAAATGCCAATCATTTGAGAAATGCACCCGGTTAATTGGCTATGTTAAAGAGGACGCCAAATAAGTCAGCTAGAGTAGTGGAGGACAACTCCGTCCGCAAAGCCATCTCCAAAAACTGACGATTTCGCAGAAAATGTGAGAGAAATACTCGTAGCGCGAGTAATGAAGTGTTTAGACTTTTAAGAAGCTATAAATTTACTTTACTAGCTTAATTTGTCCTTTTTATATTTAAATTCCCATAATATTTCTCAGGTACTTTGAACCTTCTGCTTTATACATGTTTTAATAGATGAATCAAGTTACAAACTGTCAAATAAATTATTTTAATAGGTATTACCTTTATTTATAATGTTTTTGAATTTAGTATACGTTACTATTTTGTATAACTTTATTACATAGTTTTATTCATTTGAATCACCCTTTGAAATATCGTGTATCAAATAATAACCGAGGAAATAATTTTGCATCAGCTAATACTTTTTGAATCTCCCCTCACAGGCTGTTCGCTGCTGCAGGTAGAGTAAAAACTAATTTTTTACCGTGCTGCGGCTTTTGCGTTTGATCCAAAAACATCAAACGATTTTTGCTAAGTGAATCTACTCGATATTATTTGTACTCTGCCTTGGCAGTAGATCTGCTCTATATAGCTACAGTCGCCAGTGCGTTTTTAAAAAATAAAATGTTAGGCAAGAATAATTCGACGCTATCGAACTATCTAGGTAGGTATCAGTCATGGTACAATAAAGACAAGATATTCAAATGAGCAAATATCCATATACTAAAACAGAGTTTTATCCACAATATCGAAACAGAATTTTTGCACTCGACGCGTGTTTCGCTAACCATGTTAGCATCATCAGGAGATGATTAAAACTAAAATTAAAATCTACCTAACTCCCTTTTATACTACTGTTTGCTTAATCAAGCGGAACTAAAAGGACCAATCCTGGAATCCCACTAGTCACGCTTGATCAACCAATACAATTGACTACACGGAATAGGCCCTCTATCTTTATTTAAACTATTTTTACATTTAATAATTTCCATGCTTTCATATGCATCTAACAATCTCCTATCAGTTATATTATGAATTAATTTTACATTTTTAATTGTTATTCTATGATTATTATCAAAAGCATGCTCGGCAACACTTCATTTTTCTGTTCTACCATACTTTAAATGAATTATATGTTCTTTCAATTTCGTTTGTATAGATCTTCTAGTTTGACCAACATATTTTTGGTTACAATCCATACATCCAATTTCGTATATTCCACTTCTTTCTAATATTACAATTTTGTCCTTTGGACCACCTAATAATTTCTTAATGTTAAACTGAGTCTAGTATACTAATTTTAAACCTACTTCCTTAAAAACTTTTTGGAGTCCTCCAGTATATTGAGGATTATACGGTATCGAAACATATTTTGTATTTTCATCCTGATTAACGCAAGAAGTGGGATCACGAATGGTGTGTCTAAACAAATGCCTATTAATTAGTTTTTTTATTAAGTTAGTATTAAAACCATTAACTTTCGCTATATTCCTAATTGCTTCCTTTTCATTATTAAATCTCTCTCTGCTAAGAGGAAAGTTAACCAAACGGTGTACTAAGAAATGAAACCTGGCCATTTTATGTTGGTCGCAGTGGAAGGATTCATTAGGAATATATCGGTTAGTGGCAGTATTTTTTCTGTAAATATCAAATTCTAGTGTTATTATCGTTGCTAATCACTAAAATATCCAAAAATGGTAGCTGGCCATTGTTCTCGACTTGATAAGTGAATTTAATGGCGGAGAAACATTTGTTTAGTTTTGTTCCAAAATCTTCAATATTAGCGGTTTTTGTGTTGAAAATCGCGAAAATGTCATCCACATACCTGTACCATACCCTTGGAAAAAAATTCGACCTCCTGACTAATTTCATTTTCAAATTTACTCATGAAAAGATCTGCTAAGAACGACGATAAACAGTTGCCCATTCAGGTTGTTGGTAATAGTTATTTTTATATTGAAAATAATTTTGATCCATGCAAAGTTTGGTTAAAGTTAGATATTCTTGTTTGATTTTGTTATCAAAACTATTCATCTCAAGTAATTCACCAAGGTATTGCAAAGTCTATGGGATTGGTACACTAATTTTTATACATGCTGAGAGTTCATTTGTATTTCGTGTGTTCTAATACCTATATTTCGTGTGTTCTGTCTATATGAAAATTGTGATTTTTGGACATAACGTGCATTCTAGTGCTTTTAATTGAATGATCCTGTTAATTCAGTGCACATTTAATCAGGTAATTAAGGCGCAATTTGAGCTTCGAACAATAGGCAACAATTTGCTAGTAAACAAACTGATAACTGTGTTTATGACGTTCGATTCATCCAACGAGGTCATGTGTTTGGGTTATTTGTATTTTATTTGTAAATTGATTGTTTTGTCTTGGAAAAAGTCTGGGCGGTGTTGGTGTGTCGCTGAATTGAGTAGGCGAATGCATCCCACTTCACTGTACTGCTTTAAGCGATATGTGTTTGGGTTTGTTTTAATGGTATGTTGTTCGATCTTTACTTTCTTGTGCGTAAATAATTTTAATAACTCATTTTAACTCAACATGAATGGTAACGACAATACTGGCAACTCATCAGGTAAAGCATCTTGCTTTAAATGTTGTGGTAAATAAGGAATTTTGTAGTCTTGTTTGCGTTGTATGTACAAGTGTCTTCCATCCAAGCTGTCTAAATAGAAGAAGATATTTCAAAATAATAGAAAGTCATCGAATATATTGTTCGAGAAAGTGCGAGGCAAATGATGTCGACGATGAAGCGAAACTGGAGGAATTCGATAAACTCAAGGAGAAACTTATAGCGCTGAATGATAAATTGCTAAATCAAGAAAAGCTATGCGAGGGAACTATTATTGAGAAAAACAATGAACTTCTAGAAAAACAACATCAGATTGAACACTTGATTAACGATCTAAAAGCAAAGGACTCTTTTCTGCACAAACAAAGGAGTAACTCAAAAAGTTTTCAAGATGATGTTTTTGAGGCCGGACAACTGTCTGAAGAAAAGCTCAAGGAACAGAGTGCAACAATCACATTGTTGAACAAAAAGATATCTTGCCTCGAAGAAGAATATAATATATTGAACGAGAAGTTTAGTCAGGAACAGGAACGGTCTAAAGTTTGGATGAATGATGTTAACAAGTTGAATGACTTTACCAAGGAGATGAGGGGCAGCATAAGTACGTTAGAAGCGGACAACGATTGGTATCAATCAGAGCTTACTAGGCTTAAACGGCTATTGAGCGTACAAAAACTTCCAGATTCGAAGTCGATTGAGTCTCAATCTGTTTCTTCTTGTCATCGGGTGTCAGAAGGGCTGAAAAAGAGGCGTTCTCAGATTTTAATAATCGGTGATGCTATAGTAAAGGGCGTGGTTCTTATTCTGAAGCTGAACACCAATAATGTATTTGACATCAACTGTCAACAAAGAAATAGACTGCAATTTGAACATCTGGCTCAAGAATGTTTATTGCTGCGTAGGAATTTTACGAAGAGTGACTACGTTTTGCTATTTGTTGGCATATCTAACTCAATCCCTGGGAGAAGGATTCGGAGTGATATGATAAATAATTTGATAGAACAAACGAGGAACACCAATCTTATAGTTATCGGACCTCCTCTTAATCGCCCAGTCTTGAACGGTTTTGTAGCAAAACAAAATGCGCTGATCGAATCGAACTTGCTGAATAGCTCCCATGCTTTTTTCGTACCTATAATAAAAACTTTGCAAAATGGTGTTTTGGATCGAGAAACCAAGTCTGAATTGATTAAATATATTGTTCAATCTATTATTCTCGCAGGGGAGCTACGTTTTGCGTCGCCTCAGCCAGTCGTTAAGGCTTCTGAAATTTCCAGGAACATCAACGATGCTACAGATAACTCGGTGCAGAATTTTCGCGACATACAAGTAAGAACCACTCACGATTAGTGAGACCATGCAGGCATTGTATAACAGCATACTATCAGAATGTCAGAGGGCTGCGTACAAAGGTCATTGAGGTGTCTTTGGAGATAAAGTCGTGTAACTATGAACTGATAGTTTTCACCGAAACATGGCTCTCGGATAATTTTACAAATGGTGAGATTTTTCATACCCAATATGACGTATTTCGACGCGACCGTAATTATGCGGAGACAAACTGTGAAAGAGGCGGCGGCGTTCTTGTTGAAGTCAGGTCCGGTTTGTTTTGTAGAGAGTTGCCGGGTTCCGGGACGAATCTGTTCGAGGATGTTTGGGTGCAGGTGCGAAATGGAGATGAAACATTCATTGTCGCAGCAGTGTATCTGCCACCTAGATCTACACCTGAGGCATTTCAGCTGTTTGTTGATACCATGGAGAAAACTCGCGCAATGTTTGAAAGAGCAAGGTTTTTTATTTGTGGAGATTTCAATCTTCCATAGATCGAATGGAAGAATCAG
The DNA here is from genome assembly GCA_016904865.1 of Pissodes strobi. Taxonomy (NCBI): domain Eukaryota; kingdom Metazoa; phylum Arthropoda; class Insecta; order Coleoptera; family Curculionidae; genus Pissodes; species Pissodes strobi. The sequence goes on along the minus strand of MU188176.1, from coordinate 833 downwards.
GAAGGTGCGTTTGTGCCCGCAAATATTACTAATCCTTCAGCTGAAGTATTGCTCAATAATATTTATTTTTTGGAATTACAGCAGGTGAACCGAATCCCTAACAAAACAAGTAAATATCTTGATTTGATTTTTTACGATGGATTTGAAATTATAAAAATTGCACGCTGTGACGATCCCATTAGCAGACTCGACGATTATCACCCGGCACTTGTGGCTACCTTGACATTTGGAGTTACTTGTAGACTCAACACAAGGGAGAATATATCGGTATATCGGTTTGACCGGGCAAATTATGAAGAGATGATGCATTTTCTCGGAGAAGTGGATTGGAACGAGGTGCTGCAATCGAATGACGTGGATGTGCTCGTCAACGAGTTCTATAATATTTTACAGAGCGCAATAGATTTGTGTCAAACGAAGTTATAAGTGCCGACAAATATCCAAAATGGTACACCTCGGATTTGAAGATGATTATTAACAGGAAGAATAGATTGTACAACAAGTTTAAGGTTACTGGTCTCCAGTCGGATTACGACAATTATTCTCAGTTAAGACGAGAAACGAAGTATTTAATAGACATCTGTTATCTCATGTATGTCTCCAACATCGAACATTGTATTCCTGCGAATATAAAGTATTTCTGGTCTTATGTGAATACATTGAAAAAGGATCAAGGAATACCAAAAATACTTCAATATAACGGAGAATTTAAGGAAACTCTTTCTGAATTTGTAAACTCTTTGCCGATCATTTTGAGAGTTGTTATGCTAGTCGCGTGGGGTATGGTTCGCCTGATGTAACAGAAAAGTTTCTCAGTGTTCTCGCATCGCACA